>CM021103.1:88381495-88449937 GCA_007115665.2 Sequoiadendron giganteum | reverse complement strand
TCTTCTTCCAAACAACATTATCTCACCTAATCCATACATGCCAAATGTGACTATACCAAATTCAGGCTTACCAAACATAAACATATCAAATCCATACTTGGTAAACTATGGGATGGATATGTTTGCAAATCCCACCAATGTTGCTCAAAACTAGGCAATATGTTGACAACTCCATGTATTGATCCAAGTCAAGGTAACCCCATGCAAAATCAAAGTTACCTAAATCCAAGCAATGCATTTCCCAATCACAACAATGTTCAATATCAACCAATAATGCCAAATCTAAACATCATACCAAATCAAAACATTGTTCAAGATCAATCCATCCATGATTCCATGCAAACACCATAAGTATACATGCCAAATATGCTCGCTCAAACCAAGTCAATGATATCAAGAATTTCAAGGTCAAATATTGTGAAACAAAATTGTTACACTCAAAAAACTCATTGATTCATATCACCAAGAGATATCTCCACCCCAAAATTAATATACTCTTACATTGGTTGAACCATGCCATCAAAGAACTGATTTTTCTCCACAACCACATCAAGAACAATATCTCCAATTTCAAGAAGTTGTATATCAATATCAACAACATCAAAAGAAAACTGAATCACCACATCTCGAAGATCAATCACCACATCTCCAAAATCAATCGCCACAAGTTCAATTTAAAGTATAAATCTCACAAGATAACAAATGAAAATACACACCACTTGGGGAACCAATCGAATTGGTCATGCAATGGTTAATACAATAAAATCTCATTAAAATCCTTATTTATGTGAATTATCAAGAGCCCATGGTGAAACCATTAGGGTATAACGACAAGCACCTTTATGATTTTCACAAAGTAAAGGGACACACAAGATCAAATTGTATTCAAATTAAATATATCATCCAAGACCTTATCGATCAAAATATAATAACTATTGGGGACAACGATGAAAATTCAATCACTAGCAATAGCATTGACAATCCCTTCACCACAATTTTTGAAAATGGTGATCGAGATCAACTACCAATCAATGAAAACCTTGACGATGTTTCCATCTCCTCTGACGATCAAATCAACATATATCAAGAGTCACTTTTCAATCATGATCAAAACCCACCAACGATACCCAACAATGATCCAATTCAAGAAACACCAACATCATTTGATCTTATGGCTGAAAATAGTGACAATCTCTCCACCATAACTGTTGAGGATAATGATCAAAATCAATCCATCAATGAGCACTATGAATATATGCCTACCCCATCCAATGATCAAATCAACATTCATCAAGAGCCACTTTTTAGTGATCTATTTCAAGACGTGTTAACATTATTTGATCCTATTGACATAATCCATGATCCATCCACCAACGATCATGTTGACAATGTCTCTACATTACCTAATGAATTAGAGGACATATCTCAAGAATGTATTCCAAAGCATGATCAACATCTTCCATCAAGGTTTAGCAATGGTCCTTCCCAAGATATATTGACACCCTTTGACCTCATGGTTACAGATATTGAAGGAATCCCTAGCTCAACATTTGATCCAAATCCACTCAAAGCTCAAGAGGATATTGAGCCACTTCCCATTCCTAATGAAGATATCCAAGTGCCCTTTATAAGTAATCTATCCTTTGAAATTGACCCATGTCAAGAACTTGATCCAAAACATGTCCAAAGCAATTCCAAAATTAATCAAGATCAAGAATTTGTATCTTGAAGATACTACAATGATCTAGTGGACACTCCCTTATCTATACAAGATTTTGCAAAAGATAATTATCCATATGGTGCATACTCCTCCATCTACCCATGGCATGCTTTCTTTAGATGGACACGTAGATGATCTTCATTCAAAACAAGAGTCTCATACTCTTGACATCATTACCAAGGAACAAGAGTCTCCTACTCTTAACATTTGTACACACGACCAAGATATAGAAAAATCTGGAGACATATCAGAAATAGATCATGAAGAAGGCTTCTACAAAAGTTGTAAATCAGAAACATCCTATGGAGACATATCAAAAATAGATCATGAAGAAGGATTCTACAAAAGTTGTAAATCAGAAACATCTTGTGGAGACCTAGCATAAATAGATCATGAAGAAGGCTCCCACAAAAGTCATGAATCAGAAACATCTTGTGAAATGAGTCAAGAGGAAGAATTTTATATGGACAGTGAATCATCAACACCTCTTGAAGAAGCATTACAATCTAATATCTCAAAAGATCAATCCAAAGAGATCAATCTGGAATTTATCCCACATATGGATGATCCTATCACTTATAAACTTGGATCACTCACATTTTTAAGGGAAAATTATCTTATCAATGAAGAAGTTATCACCTTTGAAGATCCACAACTAGGTAGAGAGGGACTAGCAACCTGCTTCCAAGATAAATCATATCCTATTGCAAATAAAATGTTTCAACAGATGAATTATCAAGGAAAAGGATTGGGTCTACATGAACAGGGTATCTTAGAGCCAATGCAAATTATTGGAAATCCTAAGCATCAAGGTCTTGGTTATAATTCAATACTGGGGGAAAATTCATCTCAAACAAACGTCAACATAGGCAGCATGAAGAATCCTTATGATAAAACCAATGCCAATACTACAACCCGCCACGTCATGAATCTTCATCCACCCATCACCCCATCCACGAATTGGAACCAACATCATAAGAAAGATTTGAATCAAAGTATGAATAATGTTATCAAGGAAAAAAAAGTGGAGAAGCATAATGGACAAATCAAATACAAGTGGATGGGTATGTGCAGGATCATCATGGAAAAAACAAGCCCTTAAGTGGCAATAAAATTCAAAAAATTAGAGTTAGGCAACTTGACATAAAAATTTGAATAAGTTATCTATATTATTTCAAAAATATGTAAGAATAGAATTTGTAGAAAATTGAATGTAGTTTCTAAACTATTAGGTTTATTTTAAAAAAAGAAAAATCTATTTGGTAAAAGTTTGAAATTTCAATGGAGTAGTACTTAAATTTCAGGGAAAAAATAAGAAGTAGGTGTCTATTTGACCACCCTAACCACAATAAAATGATAATATTTTAGATATAAGTAGGGGACTCATTTCCGCATGTGATGCATACTTTTTTGTAATTTTTTCCAAGTAAATAATTAATTATGATTTTTTTATTACAAATTTTAAAAAATATAAATACTCATATGTCTAACCACCTTAACTTGGTCAAAACTTCATGAAATTCATTGTTTTTTTTAATCCTATAGTATGCGATGCATAGAATGTGACACATATTTTAGATTCAAAAAATGTGATATTGTTTAAAAGTTATAGATGGTTTTCAATCAGCCTATCAATCAGGACTTTAGTCATAATTCAAATAGAAAATAAATAATAATAATTTATTAAATTCAAAGTAAAGCATAATTTATATTGGTGGAAAGCTAAGAATCTCCTTTAAAAGCCCTTTTCATTTCATCAATTTTGGGTAAAAAAAATTAGTCAATCACATGGTTCATCATATCACTTCGATATCACCACTTTTTGGCCCATCATGATCCTGCACATACTTGGATACCAAAAAGTACAAAGAAAGATTATCCCTATCAAACTCCATTACTCAAAGAAACTATGGGGCAAAATCAAAAAAGGAAAAGTATCCATCAAAGATATTCACAAAGGCAAATGTTGGCTTCTCAAGAAACATACAAAGTGTATAAAACTATTGGTCCTAATTCTTTGCACACTTTTGTATCCACCCATCATTGCTCATCTTCCCAAGTTTGGAGAGTCAAAGGTTCCAAATTGTCAACCAATCCATCTTTTATTACTAAATGGACTACACCATCCATGCCTCCACACATGATATCCAATTCTCACATTGAGCATGTATTGGAAACAACCCTTCATCATAAGGATTCAGAAGGCATTCTATTGTAATGTTCACACAGAGACACAGTTAACCTTGGTGTCAACAAAGCAGAACAAAATTCTCAAAATTTGCATTCAAGTGCACGTATCTTAGCAAAGCAACTTCTTCAAGTGGGATACCAATGAAAAATTATGATAGAAGCATCTACATCAACACCACTAGGTGGTTCAGCATGAGCTTAAAATATTTCAGCAAAATATCCAAAAAAAATCAGAAAAATTATTGAAAATAGTAAAGAGAAAAATCATCCTCTAGTGAAAACCACTTCGGTGGTGCTTTGGATAGGTACCATGATGAAAACCTGGAAAATAGGAATAATGTGTAGAATTGAGCATTAGCATGCGCCGGTTCAATTGGAAGCATCTCACCCCGTCCATAATAAATCCATTCATCCATGAACCATTTATCCAATCCATTTTCATATATGTACATCCATCTTCCACATTATCATGATCCTGACCAAGTTTGGTGCACAATTTACACTTGCTTATGTTGAACATCTTGACATGGGTCATTTTCATTGATCCTATCCTACCCAATGTTATTTGAGCCTTGAAGCATTATCCAATTGAGCAAACTTTGTTCGAACATCTTATCACAAGATAATATTTGGCATCCTTTGCATGCTTACCATATCTATCCATCCATACACCTATCCAAGAATCCACCCAAGGCCTTTCAAACATTCCTAGACATTGGGGGAAGATATTTACATCTCGCTTCAAGAATAAATCTTGATCTATATCCTCCAACTTATGTAGTGATCCGAACATTTGGTGAACATGAAATCAAATTGGTCAAAGCATTTGTGAGCCAAAAAATCCAAATCAGTGGCCCATGACATATTTTGACAAGACGATGTTCTTTATCAAGATTTATCTTTCATCGAACATCAATCCAAACAATCAATATCAATCACATCTAGTTTTCACTTCAACGTCACATCAAATCATCAAAAAAAATTGTTCCAAATTAAGCTTCAAAATACTAATCAATCAAAATCCAATCAATCCATCATAATCTTGAGATATCCTTCCCAATCCTTGTGTTTCTTAACACTATCCTTGCATTATTGTGTATCCTCAACAACGTTATCATCATAAATCTTGATCAATCAAAATCCAACCATTCCCTCATCATCTTGGGATATCCATCCTAATCCTTGTGTTGCTTAACACTATCCTTGCATTGTTGTGTATCCCCAACAATGTTATCATAATCATTCCATCGATTTGATCAATCAACCTTAGCTTCATTTTCAAAAAAATCCAAAAACAGATCACTAACATCATCGGACATATCCATATCCAAATCGTCAAAATCATGTGAAAAAATAAAAAACATTCAAAAAACCAAGAAAATCCAAAAACATCCAAAACATATCAAAATCCAAAAACATTCAAAAAAACAAAATCCAAAAACATCCATAACATATCAAAATCCAAAAAAATTCATAAAATCTCAAAAAACAAAAACATCCATAACATATCAAAATCCAAAAACATTCATAAAATCTCAAAAAACCTAAAAAATTGAAAATCCAAAAATCAAACAGCCTCAAAACATTTCAAAACACCAAAAACATCTAGATATTTGAAAAAAACCCAAAATAGTGCATCTGTCTCATCTCACTTTCACCCACAATAATATCTGCTCATAATAAATCAATCATCATTTTGATCATTTGGTAAGTCAATCAGAAGGAAGTATAGCAGGTTCAAAAGTGAGCCTAATCATCAAAGTCTCAAGTCTAGGTCAGTAAGTCAGCAAGTCAATCAAATCGGAGTATCAATAGCTTATCATACAATCAATCTCATCATCACTTGTTCACATGTCCTAGGATGCATCCTTCCTACAATGGACATCAACATCAGGCATCACCGTAGGTTAGTCTTGGCTAGCGGTATGAAGAACATTGTTTACTTTATCTTTATCTTTTTGAATTATCTTATTTTGTGCTCATTCTGATGACCTCTCAATGATGCCTAATAAAAATAGTTTAGAGAGAAAGGAATGGGGCAATGATCATTATCTTTTTTATCTACTGTGCTTGTTGGATGTTCTTGTAATATAACTTGGTTATACATGCTTTGTTTGGTTTGTAGGGAAGGTGTTTTAGATGTCTTGTTGACCACATAAGAAGGCTTGTTTTTTTATGTTTTGGTTTGAGATGTCTAGAATATCTAAACTGCATTCTGAATAAGGTTTTGTATGTTAGGTGTGAACAAGAGTACTCCTATCTGATTGTCGAGTCAAATTTCATCACACTAGGTGCAATGCCATCCTGGTTCTTTATACCTTGATGCATCATACCTATGTGTGTTATCAAACATAAAGAAAATTATTCTCTTTATCTCTCCCATCCTTGGATAAGAAATACATCATCATCATTCATCATCATATCTAATAAAGTCTCAATGACTAATAGACTTGTTGGACTTCTGCATCTTCTTGGATTCAAGGGTTGATCCCTCTCATTCTTCTATCCTCTTTCATGATAACATAGTATTATTTTATCAATGCATCCATCCTTTATTGATAAAATATCCGCACTCTAATCCTGCATAACCGTGTCATATCATCATAGGACGACATCATCTATATCACCCATCTCACATGCATTGCATCATCATTTAAGGTGTTTAGGATAATATAGATTTGTTATTCTAAGAATCTTACAAACATCTCATTTGCATCATCATTACCACATAGATCCATCAATACATCCATCTTGAACCTCTTTGTCATGAGATTAACCCTCAAATTGAACTTTTCGCTCAATCTCTCGAGGGGGCAATGTACCAACGTACTTCTTTCCGCTGGGGCATCCAAAAAAAATAAATTTTTTTTAATTTCGATCTTGGCGGCATCATTCTTTGAATCAATGCAACATGTACACTGCTTTAAAGAGGGGAAAAATGTAGGAATGTAAAATATACATGCACCTAATCTAGAATCACTAATTTCATTTCATCCTTAATTATCCTTCTTCAAACCATTTTAATCAAATAATCTTTATCTCATTCAAATTCATCATCTTCCTCTTTTAAGTAAATCAATCTTTATTAGATAAATCAAATTTATCTAATTACATCTTTATTCTATTTAATTAAATCATATTCTTCTCTATAATTAAATAAATCAATTTTATTTAATTAATCTCCTAAAGTTCCTTAATTTAATTAAATAAATCCAAATATTTAATGAAATCTCTAATGTTCTTTATCTTCTCATTTAATTTAAATAAATCCAAATATTTAAGTTGTATGTCACAATCAACTAACCTTCATTAAAATGAATCAAATCATGATTAAAACTAATTCTAATCCATGTCACATCCTTTAGATAATCCCACTTGCACAATAAATCATTTATTTTGATTTATTAAATATCTATTTTCCCTCACAAGGCATATTCCCAAGGAATATTCCCTCATTAACTCCATTTGTTTTACTTTCTTGTCCAAACAAATTTCCCCTCCCAAATCTCTCAACCATATGCATTTAATGCTATTTTTCAAATTTCAAACTCACCTAGTAAGCATTTATCATCCACAATGACCAAAATGTGCCCACCCTTTATCCTCTCACATCTTGACAAGTGACATGTGGCCATTGGTTGAAGATCAGTCCCACATTCATCAATTTTTCCTCTTCTTCTCTCAATCTCATCTATAAATAAGAGGCTTTTCTTTTTCATTATCATCCATAATCTTAGTATTCTTACTATACACACATTCATCTTGCAACATCTTCATCTTTGGGAATCAATATCATTTTGAGCTTATCAGGGGGTGGGAAAGGGCATCCTTTCCACATCAAGGAGCACCATTCCCACTATGATATAAGGTATGAACATGTTTTTGTATGCTTTCAATTAGTTTATTTGATATTTTGTTGTTTGCATTATGAAGCATGTTGAAATATTTCATAGGAGCATGTGATTTTCTTAGTTTATACTAACCATACTAATGTGTGTGTGAGTTTTAAGCTATTTTGCAGATTTATATGCTAACATATTTCTTTCAAAAATCTTTTTTAAAGAAAAACTTAGCACAATAATTTTTTCCCTCACTATTCTCCAATATAAAAAGAAAACTCTTACTTTACCCTTGAAAATGCATGCATACATATATATATGAATGAACATGAGTACTTTAAAATATAATTTAAAATAAAAAATAAAAAAATCCTTCCTTAACTATAAAACACATTAAATATTCAACATTTAATATAATACACAAAGAAGGATTTATAATTAGTCTCCACCATTTTTTAAATGACCTATACGTTTCATAAATCATTGCTTCTCATGAATTTAAAAATAAATGAATAAACACATAGATCTCAACTATAAATAAATAAAGTACATTATAACTTTTAATTGGCTTGTTTTAAAAATAAATATACTACTTAGACAAGGTTATTATGATTGTAGAATTGAATGTGCATAAATTATGCAAGAATTTTTCATGCATGACATAACATATTCAATGCTCTTCTTGTAAAATTATTCATCTATAAGATGCTGAAATTTTATGCAAGAATAGGTTGAGGTTGCCTTAAATAAATTAATTCGTAAATTTCAACTATATGTTAAGTAAATTATTATTTGGAAAAGGTTCTTACAATTAGAGATTTGAATGCACAAAAAATATGCAAGAAATTTCCATACATGACATGTCACATGATACTCTTTGAAGATGAAAAATGAGTGAAAGACACAAATCATAAGATAAACAAAATACACAAATACTTTGCTTCTTTTACCTTTCCAATCTCATAGATATAACTAAAGTATATGCACCCATGTCTAATTGATTCACTCTAGATGAATTTTGAATTGTTGAATGTGATTCCTTAGACTGACAACATGGTGTTTGAGAGTAGGATTGGCAGATGAAAATGAGATCAATGACCTTCAATTATCGATTTTCCATAAGGAAAATCAAGGGTAAAGATGCAATACCCAATGGATGGCTAAACATGAATAAGAGTGCGGACATGGATTGAAGACTTAGCTTTGTTCCAACCAGGTTGTTTTTACGAGGTATTGTTGCTTCCCTCCATAAACCAGTCATGTGTAACACTGCAAGAATGACTAATGAAGAAATCATGGTGATCCATGCAACTAGTGTTGGCTTTCAATTGTTTTGTGGTTTGTCCTTGATGTCAAAATTGATTATGCAATGCTTTGGAATTCACATTGATTTCTCATATGGATGATTTGTAGTTACATGTTAAAGTTACAGGTCTTTAATTCAGATCTTTGAAATATATACATTTGTTGAGGTTGGAAATGTTTATTACTTGTGTTTCAGCAGTTTGATTCCTCAAAAACTACATGTCACAGTGTTTCCACGGGTATATTCAGTAGGTATATTTAGGCTATCTTTGAATGATATATTAGTGCATTGTCAATATTAAGTTATTGTGCACTATTGTATTGTTTTAATGCATTCATGATGTTTTGTCCTAAAATTCACAATGTGAATATGGTGATATCAAAAAGCAGTGGTTTTGAACATATTGGATGGATATCAATAATTCAACATTCAAATTTTCACAACATTCTTTGTTTCACTTGATATACTTAGGGACAACATTCAATACATGTTGTTTAATGCTTGGCATATTCTTGTGTTGTGGGCACATTGTATTTATTTTTGATGCAATCATTTATATGTGTTTGACATATATTTGTCAACAATGTTAATGGGATTAAAACCCCATCGATGTCATTATTATTCTCTATGACCTAATTCTAAAGGCTTCAAAGGTCATATTATTCAGCATAAGGTTTGACTTGTCATTTGGCATTTTTAACATGTGGTAGGTAATCAACATTTGAGGTTTTTGATTATTGATTGAAATGAAAATGATGGTTTATTAGAGGAAATGACTTTCTCAAAAATTCACTTGACAATGGAAGGTGATCAACATTATTGATACTATCATTTGGTTTTGATATTAGGCATTATTGGTGTCAACATTTTTCGCAAAGGATATTCTTGACAGAATATACTCACGTGGATTTCAAATGTTAATCAATGATTGTTAATATTGAAAATGATATACTCCAAAAGATTATCAATTATTATTGAGTTCATATTTTAATGATTATGTTTTTTTGTAAAAAACTATTTCATTATGTTTGAATAGGTTTTATAACCCTAGCCGCCATGGTATTCTTTGGTTTGCAAATTCTTTGATTTTTCCTCAGTCGACACACTGAGGATTTATGTTATTGGTTTCCTTGAGCTTGCTAGGAGTAAGAATGGCTCAATTTTTTTGTCATTCTGGTGTTGTGTTTGGAATACTAGCTATGAGCTAGTGTGTGTGTGACTATGGAAGTTGGACTTGACTTCTAGCTGGGTAGTTATGATGGTCTTCAACAGAATTTTATGGTATTTGTTTCTTTTTCTTCCACCATGAATAGTTTTCCATAACTGCTACAAACCCTTATGGGTTATGTTGTTAAGTTTTGAAGTGTTACGACATTGGTTAAGAGATCGAATGTGGAAGAAGATTCGATGGAATCTTTCCACCTGGGTCATTATAATCTTCTTGATAGGTCATCATGCTTTCTATTTAGTTTCTTCCTCCATAACCAGGTATCTACAAAAGTTGTTTGTGTTATTTGGGCCTTGTGAACATTTTGTTAAGAAAAAGGTTTATGATTCTTGGTAGTTTTTAGCAGTTATGGGCTTATGATTAAATATTTGTGGTTGAAGATGTTTTGTTAAGGAAAATATGCTTTTATGAGTAGTCCACATGTCATTGCATTCAAGTATCTTGAAATAAAATAGTTACAGTAATCAGTTTCATCTAAAACATTCGATGAAGATACATGATAGTATATGTGCATATTTTGTATATATATAGAAATAGTGATTGATCACTATTTTGGTGTTTGTATTTTTATTTTTAAAAGGATTGGTGCACAAAGTTCTATCATAAAAATATTACAAATATGATGCAGAGTATATAACTAATGTGTCTAGTATTTTGGAGATTCTAGAGTGAATCTTTAGGATATTACATGTATTAGAATGAGAGGAACATGTGATTTGAATCGAAACAGAGAAATCCATTGATATATATTATTGTTCTAATTTTGTATAAGGGGTTGGTGCTCCTTGAAATGGGTGTTTCTCAATGTGTAATGGGTTGGTACTCCTAGAGTGGGTGCTCTAAATTTTTCCAGTAAGGCATTGTAAGCAGTGAGTTTTGAAGTTAAGCCAGTAAGGCAACATTTCTGGAGTGGTTTTCTACCCCTAGAGGGTTTTCCACTCATCACATTATTTGTCTTATGATCTCATTTCTTTAATGTGATAATGCTTCATGATTGTAAAGATCTTTGATTTTCTTGAATATTTCTTATTTCAGTTCTTTAATGATTGCATTCAATTCATGAATGTATTTATCATTGAAATATTAAGAGCATAAATTATCTAAGTTTTCTTTATGGAAAAAGTTAAAGTTGTTTAGGACACTGATTTACCCCCCCTCTTAGTGTCATCTTTACTCCAACAACTAGACCCATTTAAAAGGGTGAATAGATTAATCAATGATAATATTTCCTAATCATTAGTTATGAATTGAAAGATTCTATGTGCCATTAATGGTAAATTTCACTACCATGCTGGTGTATTTTTTTTAAATAACAAGAAGGCATGGGTTGCATTAACAAGTTTAGTTTGTTTTAAATTGTCAATTCCTTTCTAGTGTTTGTGATTGTTGTTATAAATTTGTTTAAATTTTATCTATTTCCTTTTACAACGCCTTCTGAGAATTGTAGGCACCTAAAAATGTCCTCATAATCATTTTTATCCATTGCATATTTCTGTAGACATGCAAAACTAACATCATACATCTCGCTTTAACTAATATCAAATCCTGCTATTAATCAATTAAAGCAATTTATTGATTAATTTACTAAGGTTCATTAAATAAATCAAAATTATTTAATCAAATCCTTAAAGTTCTTCTCATTTGATTTATCAAATGTCACCTCCTAATATCATCCAAGTTAATTAATCTACATTAATTAACTTCTAATCATGATTATCATTCTCTAGCTTTTGACTCAACTAGAGTCAAATCCAAACTCTTAACTAACCCACCCACTTGCACCAATAAATCATTTATTTGATTTATTATTTCCTCTAATTACATTCAAAATGGAATCAAAATGGAATATTCTTCCAATTTGAATCTTCCCCCCAAAAGGGACTTGTCCCTTCCAACAAGGTTTTAAATGCTATTTGCACAAGTCAACATAGCATTTATTGCACCTTTCATCCCCCCAAAACATGTCAAGTCATTCAAATTCAAATTTGAAATTGGTACATTTGCCAAAACTTGCACATTCCTCAGCCTCTCACACCTTGACAAGTGGCATCTTGTCATTGGCCCATGAATGATCCCACATTCATCAATTTGGCCTCTCCTCTCTTCAAGCTCAACTATAAGTTGAAGGCTTCTCTCCTTCAAACAACACAACAGCCACATTTGAAAGCATTTACACTATAGGCAACTTGAGTTCAAGCATCTCATTGTCTATCTCACTAAGCTTATCAAGGATTGGGAAAGGACAACTTCCTACACAACTAAGTTGTACCAATCCACTATGGGATAGGTTTATTTCATGGTTTAGATGCTTTATCTAATTTTGTTGTTTGGTTGCATTTGAATCATGAATTATTATCTCATAGGGATAGGAATTTCTGTTATATTGTTTGTATCATGTTGCTAACCATATGCAGATTTTCATGTCCTACAAATGGCGCTAGAAGGAGGGCTGCCCCAGAGTTAACATCAAATTTTGAATTCTATGTGTGTAGATAGTAATGGAAGGATGTTATGGCACATTTAACTCCCAGTTCTGCATATTCACATGATATTCCTACACATCTAATGTTCTTGCACATTTGTCCTCATTTTCTACACATTTGATCTCAGAAAATTGCTCATTTACCCTGTTAAACTACACATTCAACACTTTTTCCTGCGCATTTGTTTCTGCAGTCTCACGCATATATTCTCTAATTCTATGTATGCAGGTTGTCTTTTTTTCCTACACACTTGTTTCCATTTCTGGGCAGTCTTGTTAAGATAGTTTTGGTCATTTGTTTTTAATTTTGGACTAACATGATACTAACTATTGGTGCAGCTGATTTCATGAGTCCAAGATTCAAAACTACTGATAGTTGCTTTGTAGGATTTTGTTAGATCATACATTTTTTTTGAAGCATTTCATCGTTACATCTAGTATCACCTAAACTAATTAGGAGGAAGTAACATTACTCATTTGTTCTATATTTGATGTGCTCGTTCCCTTAAATCTGGCAGTCCAACGTGATGAATTTACATTAAAGGTTTAAGTTTTTGCCTTATCTCTATGATCTTGGAGGAGTTTTCCTCAATTTTGCTGTTATAATACTAGATCTCCTTGGTTTGCTTCTCTTGCTAAGAAATATGGCAGAAAGTGTCATCATTTAGAGACCACACAAGTCGCAAATAAGGTTGGTATGAGATTTTATGATGTAAGTTTAATTTGATCTTCTTAATCTATTACGGCTATTGACCGTGATTCCTTGTTGACTGGAATACCCAAATCGAATTTGCATGGTATTGCTTTCCATTTTTTAAAGGGTGCCAACTGATTTGAGGGATCTTGTTGTGTCGATATTGTTGTTCCATCGACATTGCTCTCTTAATATTGCGTTTATCCTCATTTGTTGTCTTAGTGTTTGCTGTCTGGATCACTGATAGATGAAACTTCAAAATTTGGATTTTCTGTTTAAATTCATCATGTAATTCGTTCAATATTTGCTACCATCATAATGGTATTCATTTATTCTACAACCATGGCATAAATAGAATACGTTACAGCAAAGAAAGTCTAATTAGATGTTGGGCAAAGACAGTAAGGACACCGATAAAAGTTGTGGAATTCATCTTTATAGGTCCACTAATAGCATTTGCTTGGAAGTGTTCAATACTTGATGCCTTGGCAAGAGTTCTACTGCACCAGCTATGGCTTAGCACAAAATAAACAATAGCTTGACCCATTCCCTGCTTACCAAAATTTTCCCTGCGCCTTTCCCTATGAGGATCTTGTTCCTGCAAATATCGGACTCTCTAATACAAAGGATGGGTGTGCAAAAGATATTTGAATTCTTTGCTTGATTCTGAAGCTTTACTTATTGAATAAAGCCAGTCATACTAGCTATTGCGCAGAATGGTTTTCACTATTACTATTTAGACATCGATCTGGGACAATGCCTGCAACAACATATTTCACAATTCAGGTGGAAAGGTTCTACATTAACTACCAGACATCCATTTTTTGAGCGTGTCTATACTACTGGCATTTGATATCAAAGGAGGTGGATATGGAATTAATGCTAGTTCAAATGATCGATTCACTTACATAGATAGGACGTGATTTTGATCTCAAGTGCGGCAGCAAAGAATAAGTTCACATCAATTTCGGGAGAGGATTCTAGTCGAAGTTTGTGCGAGGCTCGCTATTTCTTGGTCAAATGAAAGTTCTTTTTGTTTCCTTTAATTTTGGCTTATGAATCATACTTATTTCTGTCTGATATGTGTAGATATTCGAATCAAAGACAGTTCATTTATTATAGCTTAAATTTTGAGATGTCAAGCCATTTGTGGAAGTAACTTTGAGGAGATCATTAAGAAGATTTCACTTTAAGCTGTTGCGGGTCATTCACATTTGCCCCCGGCACCCTGCACGTCATCATACACCTAGCTAGCTTCATCTGCTTACCTACTTTCATTATGATTCTTTTTTCTCACTGCATAAAGTTAGTGGAGATTATATCATTCAAATTAGGTGCATTCATTTTGGGAAGACACTGTCATAGGCATTGATTTCGAATGGCTATAGGGTAAATCTCACACAATCCAGTGTCCTTGACATATTTATTGCCTACAGTTGATTCTTGCAGTAAGTCGCTGGCATACAATCTGGAATGAAAGAACTTCATTTATTTTCAGGTTTTGATTTTGATAAGATCTCTCTATTTATGCTGAAAATAGTGGGTACGTTGCTCAAATCATTTAATGGATATCACTGCATTTATTTAAATGTCCAAAACGTCAACGTTATGATTGTGAGTTTTGCGTAAGAGTGATAAATAAATAAATAAAAAGAACTCATTTAAGATAGCACAGTTTTCATTTTAGTCCATTGGAGACTCCCGTGATGAGTTGATGTTGTACTCAACTGGAGGAATACCTTTATCAATACCTGTCATTATCTATTTGTGATCTAGTAAGCATCGCAACTTTTCTATGTGCAGGCTAAAACCTCTACAAGTATCTAAATGCCTCTGTGTGTGAATAGATTCGGGGTCCGATTTTTATTGTGTTAGGTACAGACTCAAACTAATTTCTGCCCAGGACACCCGATTGTTATGAGCAACCTCTCTTATTGTCTCAAAAAGATTTTGGCATAGGACGCAGTTTGGTGTAGGGTGTAGCTCATAGATCAACCTATAGCTTGTATATTTCCTTGATTTGGGTTTGAAAAGCGTATATAGGTACATTTGATTGATGGGAAATAAGTGCAGTAAATAATTGATTTCACCAAAAATGCAATACATGAGTGCAATTGATTGATGGAAATAAGTAAATGCGATTGATGTTAGTGTTCAAAACTCTTATGATCGCTAAATGATGTTGAAATAATCTTTTTATGCAAAATCAGTGTTGTTGTCTTCTCAATATTGCTGTGTGAAATTTAATGTTTTCTTGAAATGGAATTAAGTGTTTAATGCCAGGTGTTGTTATGTATTATGTAAACTTCTTAGTTGTTCTTTGCTTTAAATGCTTATCAATCTCAAACTTATTATGTCACAACCTTTTATTCTGAGAAAGATATAATTTGTGGTTGTGTCTAGTGACTCAAAATCTGCTTACAGGGCTTCTCGGGGGTTCATCAAATCTTATTTTTTTGTAGCTATGACCATTGTTTTCACTTCATAGATACCTTGCATGAACAAGTGTGATTTTCTATAATGTTTTATGGAGTTTTAACAAATCACATTCCTAAGTTTGTAACTTTGATTCCTTTTCTTTCTTTCTTTCTTTTTTTTAGGTTGAAATCAAGGTTGAAATTTGAAGGTGGTGACATCAAGGTTGACATTGGAGATTGAAATTGAAGGTTGAAGCAAAAATAAGGGATAAAAGAGTGGAGTTGAAGATTTTCTTGAAAACAAAACTTGAAAAGCATTTTTTAATGCTTGTTTTAACAATCTTGGAGCTTCCATTTACTACCCCTTTTTTTCTGTTTTTAGCTAACTCACCTTTCAATTTGGGCTTAAAATCAATCAATGACTTGATCTTTTCAAAGTTGGTTAAAATTGAACCTTAGACATTTACTAGATTTCAATTTGGGATTAAAATTGAACAAGGCAACTTCACATTTCAATTGGTGCTTTTAAAATGAACTCATCATTGCTTTGAGGAATTTAAAATTGAACATGTGTACTTTGTGTTTTGTAAACTTTTTTGCAAAGTAGTGTCATTTAAAAGGGCGTATGCGCTTCTCTCGTGCTTCACGGTGATCTTGAGAATCAAAAGTCTTTTTTGATGACCCTAAGTTGCATAAAAGATTGCCTCCACACTTCAATTTGGGATCTAAAATTGAACAAATCATGCGAGTGTGAGCACGATATATTGCGGAGGTTCTCCCCTTTGTTTTTCAACGAGGGTTGTGTGAACGACGGGATATGTTAGCTCGCTATTGTTTATCTTAGAGGGCCTGCCTTGTGGGAAAAAGTAATCACCCAAGGGAATGACCCAACCGGGAACACGCTAAAGCCAAGCGACTTCCACCCGGGATATAAGTGTGGATATTGGAACAAAGGCCAATATCATGAGGATTATTCCAACGAGATGGACAACAATGGACTCTCACCGATGTTGGATAATCCCCCATGAATAGAATGCCCGAATTAGAACCCTTTGTTTAGAAAAAGGCCAAAACCTTGTCTATCTTGTTGGTGCAAAAGGTTATGTCCTTTGAAGCCGCCCCACGTAACATGCGGTCTTGTTGTGGAAATGGAAAGTATGCCATGGGAGATTCATGGGTACTAATGCTTGGCTGACCCGAATAAGTGAGTGTCGTGGAGGGGAGCCAGCGTGGTCAAGCATTTAGCCATTTGCACAAGATATGCACAGCTGGATTTATCCAAGTGGGAACCCAACAAGGTATTGTCTCATCAACCTAGGAGTGTGAAAGTGCTTGGAAAAAACACATTGCTTGATCTTGAAAACATTTGGAAAACAAACATACACAAAAACCTTGAAATTTCAAACACCTTGTGGGGAACAAATACCTATTGATGAACTTGCCCACTCTTGCTTTCCCTAGGAATCACATTCCTAGAGGTTTCTAAGTGTGCAAATTCTATCATCATTTGTTTCCAATAAGGATAAACATAAGGAACTTTTGCCCTATTTTCCTCGATTTCCACACAAAGGACATTGTGGGATGAGAAAGAGAATGGGACACTAGACATATAGTTTGAAACCTAAGCAAGCAAGTGTCTTGGATAAAAAGAACCTCATTTAACCAAGATAAAGAGACAAATTGGATTACACATGTGTTGTCTAACATGATTTCCCGCAAGATCAAAATCCCAAAACCAAAGTTCAAGAAGCTTAGTCTAAAAGCTCGTGAGGAGTGTCTTGAGAGACTTTTTGAATTCAGGGAAAGATTGGTTTATAACTTTTACAGAAAAGCCTCAAGGAACAATCCAGCATTATATGCATTTTATTGTCAACAAAATCTCGAATTGTTTCAAAGGTTTGCATTTCTCCCATAGGAAGTCAAGCATGTTCTTCAACACCTAGGTTTTGTAAAAAGAGAGTCACATCTAGGTTAAGGTTCAAGATCAAAGTTGTCATTCCCATTCATTCATCCATCAAATCAAAGTCTCATTTCATCATCAAACCTTTTTGAGAACTCTAGAATCAAACATCACACTAAACTTAGAGGGCTAAATCAACATCATCATATCTTGGCTTAACACACTTAACCAACATAGTCTCAAATCATTGAACAAATTTTCTTTGAGATAACACAACTTCTTAAAGTCTATTAGTTCTCCAAAACATTGGCATAACACACTTTGTCAATTCATCCATTTTTGTGCAAGTTCCCTTAGGATAACACAACTTTCTAGGGAAAACAACTTCACAACCAATCTTGTTTGACTTAACGCATCTAGTCAAATTATCACATTCAAATCAAATCAAAAGCCCTTTCAAAGTTTAGCACATACATTCAAAAAGTTTTCCAAAGGTTTCATTCACTCATCTCATCCGTTTTAACCCATCTTAATCATCACCATCTTTGATCTTTTAGCTACCCTAGTTTTTCTCTTTTTGGACTTAAAGGATTAGGATCGAACAAATCCCTATTTTTATGGTCCAAAAAAGATCTCAACACAAGAAGGACATGGAGAATATCAGAGACATATCAACTTCTATGGACATGAGTCATCTAAATATCGAAGTGAACCTAGCAGGATCAAGCAATCCCCCAAGCAACTCTCCCTTATCATCACAAAATCTTCAAGAGGAGAGTCATCAAGAGATGACATAAATGAAGACATAGGGATGACACCAGAGGAAATCATGGAAATGATTCAAAATCCTAAGAACCATAAAATTGTTAGTGCTATGTTCAAATGCATAAATTCAATAGAAAGAGGAGGGGACATGCCCCCTCCCAACCTTAACACAAGCACTAGTGCGGTTGCATCCCCATTGTCAAACATCAATCAAGAAGTACCTTGCATCACCTCAATCATCACACCAACCTCCCTGATTGTGAACAAGGGGAGTGCCATGTTCCAAGAATTGCAAGAACACCGCCTTGTGGCTAATGAAGAAGCAATCATCACCCCTACATTTATTTCGGAAAACTCATTTCACCCTTACATCCCACTCACATTTCATAATCCCACTGGTTCATCCTCATTTCACGCCACACCAGCTTATCAATTGAACATACCAACTCCCCCACCGCATGAGGAAGTTGGTTTGCTTGGAACGACAGAAGCTATCAATCCTTTCTCTTTCCAAAGTGGTGCGTCATCCCTTCCCCCACTTCCTTTCACATCTGCATCGCCTCCTGGAATAGGTCTTCCACCTTTAACCATCAAAAATTTTGCTAATCCAAGCAATCTGACCACCACTTTGAACCCGCTTCTTTTGCCCATATCCTCACAACAAATCGCAACCATTCCTGTCACCACGGTTAATGCATCTATTGGTCCTCAAGTCTCCCAAAGCATGCCTCATCAAGGACCAATTGTCTCAACCACCCCGCCCACAACCCAAATCATAGTCACAACCACAATCCCTCCACCCGCCACGACAATTGGCATGATTCCTGCTCCACCACCAATCCCACTGCCAAAGCACAACACGACCAATTCATACTCCATCATGTTGTAAAATGCACAACAAGCTGCCCGCCAAAAGGCACTCCAAAAACAACAAGCCGCACAAGCGCAAGCACAAGCTCAAGCTCAAGCACAAGCCGCACAAGCGCAAGCACAAACTCAGGCTCAAGCACAAGCTGCACAAGCGCGAGCACAAGCACAAGCTCAAGCTCAAGCACAAGCCGCACAAGCACAAGCACAAGCACAAGTGCAAGCTCAAGCCCAAGCTCAAGCTCAAGCCCAACAAAAGACACAAGCTCAATACCAAGCGCAATTGCAAGCTATCCACTTGCAAGCCTACCACCAAGCCCTGCAAGACTTTTAGGCACAACACCAAGCTAAACAACAAGCTTTATTGGCACAACAGCAGCTCGACCGACAACAAGCATTGTTGGCAAAACAGCAGCTAGACCAACAACAAGCGTTACTAGCTCAGCAACAACTTGACCAACAGCAGGCTTCATGGGAACAACAGTAGATGGACCAACAGCAAGCGCTATTGGAACAGCAACAGCAAGATCAACAACAAGCGTTGTTGGCACAAATGCAAGCTTACCAACAAGCCCTAAACGTACAACCAAGCTCACAGCAAACGCAGACCAGTACGCTCCCCACCCATCAAACACCTCCAACACCTCACCACTCATTCATCCCACCCCCCGACCCAAGCAAGGATGTCGCAACACAGATCAAATTGCTTTCGCAGTAGGTGTTGGACTTGCAAGCAGGAAAAACCACAAGGACACCAGGCAACTTGTGCCCTTATCCGTTCGATAGAAGTCTCACCATGGTACCATTTCCAAAGGGATTCAAGATCCCCAAATTTGATAAGTACAATGGAACGGGCAACCCTGAAAACCACGTCAGGGAATTTCAGGTGCACTGCATGGAAGTTGCATATGATGACACGTATCTAATGTGGCTCTTCCCCCGAAGCCTGACTGGTCCAGCTATGGAATGGTTTTCTCGCCTACCCACAGGCATTAAAACATTCGAGGAAATTGTGGAGGCTTTCCTTAAAAATTACGCTTTTAATATGGGTGCGGATGTCAGTTTAGAAGAACTATCTGCACTCAAACAAAGAAGAGGAGAGTTATTTGCATCCTTCTTGCAAAGATGGCAATCCAAGGCCAATCAGAGCAAGTGGGCCATGCCAGAGGAACAACAAGTTTGCACCATCATAGCCAACTTAGATGAAAACCTGGCGTTCTACCTAAAAATGCAGTGCATCACATCTTACGATCAACTAATTCCAAAGGCGCTCAACATCGAAAGAGCCCTTACTGCGCGAGGAGGCGCACCTACATTCACTCCACCGCAGGATAACCGCCCGTCCAACAACTACAATGATAAACCTCGAACATGGTCGAGGAACAAAAATATCACGAACGACGGTGTGGTTGATGCTAAGGTAGTCATCAGTGCTCCTAAGCAAAATACCCAAAATCATCATCATCCACAAACTCATAACCACAACAATATGCAGGCTAATGCGGTAGTAGCACAGTCACAACCACCTTCCACTAGCCAAGTCAACAATGTGGGTAATCAAGGAGGACCACCTCCCCGCAACAAGTTTCCCCCCAAGAGGAAGTTCACAGCCCTTGGTGAATCGATTGAGTCTGTCATGAAGAAATTGGTCAAAGAAAACCTAATCAAAATTTCTAACTCCGAACAATACACAAAGCCCATGACCAAACTGTCGTGGTACAACGAGAATCTCCTATGTGACTTCCACAAAGTTAAAGGACACACCACCACCAATTGCATGAGACTCAAGAATATCATCCAAGACCTCATCAAGGATAAGGTCATCAACATCGAGCAGTCGGCCGGAAACCAAGACCTAAAAATCTACACGAATCCGATGCCGAATCATAATCAGGGAAATAACCAAGGGAATAATAAGGGTAAACAAAAGTATGCTAGTGCCAATCTAGTATACGAGGAGATAGTCGGATGTGTCGACGAGTTGGTCACTGTCATAAATATCAAGGGAACCAACAATGACTGTGGAGTCACCACACGAGGCGAAAAGTCACCATTGTCGGGGCACCTGCTAAGACCCCCATGACCAACACAAAGGTTGTCCCCTATGATTACAATGTAATTGACCAATTGAAGAGAACACCCGCACAAATATCCATCATGGAATTACTAAAAATCTCCACCGCTCATCGACAGATCCTGGATGAAGCACTAGTTGCCTCTACCGTCGCTGCTACCCTTGACACAGAGCAATTTCAGGCTATGGTAGGTAACATCGTTACCCCGAATCTCATCACATTTTCAGACCAAGATTTCCGGGCACTTCACCTCCAAATCCTAGTTCATAAAAAGAAAGTCAAGCGAGTCCTAGTAGATGGTGGTGCAGGTCTTAATATTTGTTCTCTGAAACTTATAAAGAAATTGGGATTCGCCGAGGATTCCATCAATAAAAATAAAAGTATCACCATAAGAGCATATGATGACCAAGAAAGAGTGTCTCAGGGCACTATCAAGATCCCCATCCAAGTGGGGCCAGCAACCATGGAAACAACTTGTCAAGTTCTTGACCTTGATTTGCCATACAACATCCTCCTGGGACGCCCATGGATACACGGAATGAAGGCAGTGGCCTCAACCTATCATCAGTGCATTAAGTTCTCATATCAAAACGAGGAGGTTACCATATATGGGGATCCTGAACCCTTCACCTATTGCAAAAACTTGGAAGCCAAGTTTTACAAAATCCCTCAAGTACCTAAAAACGATGAAGGCCCATCCACTTCATACATAGACCCAGCTAATCTCGCCTCCACTTCTGCGACAGAGACACCCACCATCCCCGACATATCTGAGATCAAGAACATGATACAAGACAATGGATGTGGTGATTATAGAATGAAGAGAAATGCTTTTGTTGTAGGAGAGTTACCACAATCTCCTAGATCACATGGGCAACCACAATTGACTCAAACACCTATCCACACTAGAACCGAACCCTCTAGATTCCACAGTTGGGGGGATCTCAGTCAGGAAAATGTGGATGAGGAGGACATCACAAACACTCTGTACCAAGATGAAAGACCCACTCCCACCCTACCCATGGAGGAAACAAATAGAGGGTTACAAATGATGTTCGACATGGGCTATAACAGGAATGAAAGCCTAGGAAGAAACAGTGATGGACGGTTGGAGCCCATCATTGCAGAAAGAAGAATGCAAAACCTTGGCCTCGGCTGTACCCCTTCGAGTATAACTGTGCGTGGCAGAAGTGTTCCTAATAGGGCAGTTAGGTCCTCTCCTCGGGTCTCGGCAACTAACCTTAGATTACCCGTGTCCACAGGCCTACCTCTCGATAACTTCACATTTGACATAATTGACGTTTGTAGTAGCAGTGACGATGATGACACCATAGGTGGCTTACCTAGGCTCTTTGAAGATTCCACCTTATTGATGATTAGTGTCTCACCCGCTGAGCCAATCCAACAAACCCACCAAATCCACTTAGTGTACCCCCAACTCATCGATCACGACCAACGGGGACCGCCGATTCTAGACTCGTTCGAAAACGATGAGGCTCTCTCGGAATTCATGGGACTAAGGGATACTATTCCATGTGGAGATCACAAGGCAGGATTTGATATCACTCTAGACACACAAGCATACTATGGGGAGATGATTGAATCCTTCAGTCGCAAAAGAAAAAGATCGAGAATAAGCTCAGAGTTATTAAGTGAAAACCACATAGTGGCACTCTCTAACCATAAAATAGTAAAAATAAAGGACGCATCCAATGGCGAAAACCTCTCCGAGGCGCCAGAGGATGAAGGATTCAATCTTCCCCCTACTGCTCTACACCAGGAGAAGTCAACAGTATTGGCAGAACAGTGCAACCCGGTCAACTTAGGAATAGAATCAGAACCACAAATTACCTTCTATGCAGAATCCCTCCTAGAAGAAGAACAAAAACTACTAGCAGCTTTCCTAAAGGAGAGAAAGGTAAATTTTGCGTGGACCTATGCAGACATGCCAGGCCTGGATCCTGAAATAGTAGTGCATCATTTGGCCGTTCACCTTGGAGCAAAACCAGTTAGACAGAAGCTAAGGAAGATGCACCCACAAATAGCCTTGCTTGTAAAGATTGAGCTACAGAAACTTCTGGATGTTGGCTTCATACGCCCGATTGACTATCCAGAATGGGTATCTAACCTCGTACCAGTCTCAAAATCGAAAGGGGGCATCCGCATCTGCACTAATTTCAGAGACCTAAACAAAGCATGTCCCAAGGATGACTTTCCACTACCCAACATTGACATGATAGTGGATATGACGGCCGGACATGAGATGCTGTCCCTAATGGATGGTTTCTTGGGGTACAACCAGATATTGATTGCAAAAGAAGACCAACACAAGACAGCAGTCACATGTCCTTGGGGCACCTACTGCTGGAATGTAATGCCATTTGGGTTGAAGAATGCAGGAGCTACCTACCAAAGAGCCATGACATTAATCTTCCACGACATGATCCACAAAACAGTCGAAGATTATGTAGATGACATACTTGCTAAATCAAAGAAGAGACAAGACCATATAGCAACTCTAAGTGCTATCTTTGACAGGCTCGAACAATATAAGGTTAGACTCAACCCGAAGAAGTGTGTCTTTGGGGTACGATCAGGGAAGCTGCTAGGATACATAGTTTCAATGAGAGGGATAGAGGTAGACCCTGCAAAGGTAAAAGCAATCCTCGAAATGAAACCACCAAGAACGTTGAAAGAACTAAGAGGATTGCAAGGAAGACTCCAGTCCATCCGAAGATTCATAGCACAATTGGCAGATAAATAGATTGCCTATTCACACCTACTTCACAAGGGAGTAGCTTTCAGATGGGATGACAAATGTGAGCAAGCATTCAACAAAATAAAAGAATATCTACTTACACCACCTGTATTGATGCCACCAATTGTGGAGAAATCATTAATCCTATATATCTCCACAACAACAGCCGCCCTGGGGGCCCTTTTAGCCCAACATGATGAAAAGGGAACCGAGCGGGCTATATACTACATCAGCAAAACAATGGTGGGACATGAGCTCAATTACACGTCAATAGAGAAAGCTTGCCTAGCATTGGTATTTGCGACTCAGAAATTTAGACACTACATGCTAGCGCACCAAATCAAGTTGATTGCCAAAATAGACCCTCTAAAGTACCTATTGACAAAAGCAGCACTTATAGGTAGAATGGCTAAGTGGGTAATGATATTATCTGAACATGATATCGAGTATGTAGAACGAAAAGCCATAAAAGGACAAGTCATTGCGGATCAGCTGGCAGAAGCTCCCCTCTACACAAATAATCCACTCATATCAGAATTCCCAGATGAGTCCCTTTTTAACCTTGATGCAACAGACCACTGGAAGCTATACTTTGATGGCTCTCACACACAACATGGGTCAGGAGCTGGTGTATTTTTCATCATGCCGCAAGGAGACTGCATACCTAGATCATACAAGCTGGCATTCCCTTGTACGAACAATATAGCAGAATATGAGGCTTTGACCATAGGACTCAAGATTGCAGCACAATGGCGAATCATGGCACTAAAATTCTATGGCGACTCGCAACTTATCATCAACCAAGTCAACGGCGAATACCAAACCAAGGATGATAAGCTCACACCATACAAGAAGGTGGTAGAAAGCCTCAAGGAATCTTTCATCGACATTACCTTTGAGCAGATACCAAGGACAAACAACAGAGTGGCTGATGCAATGGCGACAATTGGATCCTTACTCGACATCCCTCGTAACGTCTCGAAACATGAATTCCTCGTAGAGCAGCTTCTCGTACCCACATTCGAGGTACCAGAGTCAGAATACGCATGTGAACTCGTTGGTCCCGGTGATCTTTGGTATCATGATATATACACCTACCTAAAGTTAGGAATCCTCCCCACTGACATCACCCCAAACCTAAAACGCACTTTCATCAAAAGAACTTCACGATTCATCATCCTAGGAGAGACCCTCTTCCGTAGGAGTACCGATGGAACCCTGTTACGTTGTTTAAAACCCGAGGAAGCCCTGACTGCTCTAACTGAGGTACACAATGGCACGTGTGGGTCACACTCAAGTGGTATGACCTTGGCTAAAAAGTTGCTAAGAACAGGGTACTACTGGCCGACGATGGAAAAAGAGGCACACAATTTTGTCAAAAAATGCTTGCAATGCCAACAGCATGGAGATCTTATTCATGCACCAGCTCAAGAACTGCATCCTATCGTTACACCTTGGCCCTTTTCATAATGGGGGCTTGATCTCATTGGTAAAATATCACCCACCTCATCCAATGGCCATAAATTCATTATCACCGCCACCGAATACTTCACTAAGTGGGTCGAAGCAATTCCCATGACCTACATCACCGGAGAGCAGATATCCAAGTTTATCCTGAATTACCTCATTTGTCGGTACGGTGTTCGCTAATCCATTATCTCTGATAATGGGACGCCCTTCAAGAATCAGGATGTCCGTGACTTGTGTGAAAAATTCAAAATCAAGCATCGCTTTTCCACTCCATATTATCCACAAGGCAATGGCTAAGCAGAAGCTACAAATAAAACCATTTTGAAAATCCTCAAGAAAACAGTCAATGACTTTGGTCGTGACTGGCATCTGCAGTTAAATCCCGCCTTATGGGCCTACCGCACCAGCATCCGCACGCCAACAGGAGCCACCCCATTCTCTCTGGTGTACGGATCAGAGGCCATACTCCCCATTGAGATCGAGCTCCCATCACTAAGGATATCACTGCAAAACCTTATCACAGATGAGGAATACAGGGTCACAAGACTCAATGAGCTGGAATTACTAGATGAAAGGTGCATGGATTCCCTTGATCATCTACAAGTGTACTAGAATCGCCTAAAAAGGAGCTACAACAAGAAGATCAGACAACGCACTTTCTAAGTTGGTGACCTCGTGCTGAAAGAAAACCAAAAGAATGTGCCAAATCCAGATACAAAGGGAAAATTTGAGCCCAACTGGTTGGGACCTTTCGTCATCACTGAAAGTTACACATCAGGGGCATATCAACTAGCAACACCAGAAGGCGAGCCTCTGCAGGAGCCTCTGAATAGCTCTCATCTCAAAAAGTTTTATGCCTAAACCTTGCAAGGTATAGAACCAGAAAATTAAAAAACAATCAGAAAAAGTCCTGAAAAAAAGGTTACCTCGATGAAAACCTGGCAAACAGGCATCTTGGTGACAACAAAAAAATCAAAAGATCAAAAAAATCCAAAAAAATCAGAAAAGGATTGAAAAATAGTAAAGAGAAAAAATCGTCCTCTAGTGAAAACCACTTCGGTGGCGCTTTGGGCAAGTACCTTGGTGAAAACCTGGCAAACAGGCATCAAGTGTAAATAAAGTACCTTCCCCATCTATCAGGATCTGCACAACTCATCCACTCCATCACATTCCACTTATCCGCTCGCATCCATACCATAGCCTGCATTGGTATCTGTACTATATTCCACCATTGGAACTACTTGGCATTTCAAAGGTCAGTCTATCCCGCCTTTATCGAAGTAGTCTATCGCACCACACTGGGGGAACGTTCTCGCAACATCGGATCGGATTCGTGTATATTCTCATGATCTTTTTCAAAATTCATCAAAAAATTCCAAAAACATTCAGAAAATTCATCAAAAATTCCAAAAACATTCAGAAAAATCATCAAAAATCCAAAAACATGTCGAAATATCAGAAAATCTTCAAAAATTTCATCATTAAGTCTTGTCAGTTTTTTCTACCTTGTCGAACTACGTCGTCTCTGAGCTTGAACGTAGGCAAGGTTGATCTTTGATCATCCCCCGAGACGGTTGGGTCAGTCCTTTAGGCGTCCGTCGCATTGGCAATCTGTTTGCCCATCTAGTCTACATCTTAAGTTAGTCCTTTAGGCAATAAAATGGCAATCCATTTGTCCATATTATCATCAAGTCAGTCCACCACCAGTCGAACTACGTGGTCTCTGCGTATATAACGTAGGCAAGGCTAATCTATGGATCAGCTCCCGAGACCCCTAGGATAGGTCTTTAAGTTAGTCTGTTCGTTGTAAAATCTTGAAAATACCAAAAACATTGGAAAATCTTGAAAATACCAAAAACATTTGTAAAATTCCAAAAATACCAAAAACAGCCTCAAAACATTTGAAAAAAACCAAAATGGTGCATCCATTTCATCTCGCTTTCACTCGTGATTGTCATCACTCATAATAAATCATCGTCACTTTCACCCTTTGGTGAGTTAGTCAGAAGCAAGTTTAGTAGGTTCTAAATTGAACGCCTAATCATCAAAGTCTCGAAGGTCTAAGTCAGTAAGTTAGCAAGTTGGTCAACTCGGAGTATCAATAGCTTATCACGCAATCAGTCTCACCAAAACCCTGATCACTACATGTCCTAGGATGAAGCTTTCCTGCGATGGACATAAGCATCAAGTACCCCACAGTAGTTTAGTCTTGGCTAGCGATACGAAGAACATCAGCTTGTTTGTTTACTTCATTTTAGTCTTTTAGACTTATCTTATTTTGCGCTCATTCCAAGGACCTCTCGATGATGCCTAAAGAAAACAGGTTTAGAGAGAAAGGAATGGGGCAACAATCATTATCTTTTTATCTGCTGTGCTTGTTGGATATTCTTGTAAAATAACTTCGTCACGCATACTTTGTTTTGTTTGTAGGAAGGATGTTTTAGGTATCTTGTTGACCACATAAGAAGGCTTGCCTTTTTTATGTTTTGGCCCGAGATGTCTAGAATATCTGAACTGCATTCTGAATAAGGTTATGTTTGTCAAGTGTGAACAAGAGTACTCCTATCTGATTGTCGAGTCAAAGTCCATCACACTAGGCACAACGCCATCCTGGTTCTTAATACCTTGATGCATCACACCTACGTGTGTTATCAAACATAAAGAAAGGTATGCTCTTTTCCCATCCCTGGATAAGCAACACATCATCATCATTCATTGTCATATCCAATAAAGTCTCGATGACTAATTGACTTATTGGACTTCTACATTCTTCTTAGATTTAAGGGTTCATCCCTCTCATTCTTCTATCTTCTGTCACGCTAACAATGCATCCATCTTGCATCCGTATTCTCATTTCGCATAATCATGTCATACCATCATATCAGGACAACATCATCCATCTCATCCATCTCACATGCATTGCATAATCATTTAAAATTGTTTACAATAATATAAATTTGTTATCCTAAGCATCTTCCGAACATCTCATCTACATCATCATTATCATATAGTCTAACCATCCATACATCCATTTTGAACCTCTTTGTCACGAGATCCACCTCAAATTGTATCTTTTCGCTCGATCTCTCGAGGGGGCAATGTACTAACGTACTTATTTTCCACTGGTGCATCCGAAAAAACCAAAGAATTTTTTAATTTCAATGCCGACAACATCATTCTTTGAACCAATGCAATGAGTACATTGCTTCAAAGAGGGGAAAAATGTAGACATCAAAAAAAACATTATGCATTCCACTGTAACTAACATCATGCATTTGTTTCTTCTACTAATCAATTAAAGCAATTTATTGATTTAATCCTAAGGTTCATCAAGCTTAATTAAATAAATCAAATTATTTAATTAAGTTCCTAAGGTTCTTCTTATTTGATTTAATAAATCAAACTGATTTAAAATCAAATATCAAATCCCTAAAATCCCCTAAGTTAATTAATCTAAATTAATTGACTTCTAAATCATGATTAGCATTCTCTAGCTTTTGACTCAACTAGAGTCAAATCTAAACTCCTAACCAACCCACCCACTTGCATCAATAAATCAATTTATTGATTTATTAAAAAGAGTTATTTTCCCTCGATAACTCTCATCTTTGACTTTTTTGGACAAAGATTATTCCCCCCAAAACTCTCAACAGCATGCATTTATTAACATTTTTTCAAATTTGAATGGGCACATTGGCCAAAACTTGCACAAGCTTTGACCAATCCCATTATGACAAGTGTCTCTATCCTATTGGATGGGATTTAGTCACACATTGCCTAATTTTGGCCTCTCTTCTATCAACTTTTCTTATAAATGCAAGGCATTTTCTCTCATTTCTACAACACATTTTTGATTGCATCTACACTATAGGCAACTTGAACTCATAGCAACTCATTGTCTATTAGCTTGGAAAGGGATTGGGAAAGGGCTCTCTCACATTTTCATGGAGGGCACCAATCCAACATAGAATAGGTTGTATTTCATTTGCTCTATATTGCATGTTTTATCTTAGTTATCATTATTATTTAGAGTCAATGATGTATTTTATTCTATGAGGATGGTTGAATCTATACAATCCATGTGTAAGATTTTAGCATCCTACAGATGTAGAAGTTCAATAAGTCCCCTAGTCGTCGAGACTTTATTAGATATGATGATGAATGATGATGTGTTGCTTATCCGAGGATAGGAAAGAGCGTACATTTCTTTATGTTTGATAACACACGTAGGTGCGATGCATCAAGGTGTTAAGAATCAGGATGGCATGGCACTTAGTGTGATGGACTTTGACTCGTCAAACAGATAGGAGTACTGTTGTTCACACTTGACAAATGAAACCTTATTCAGAATGCAGTTCATATATCCTAAACATCTCGGGCCAAATATAAGTAGGCAAGCCTCCTTATGTGGTCAACAAGACACTTAAAACATCTTTCCTACAAACAAACAAAGTATGCTTGATGAAGTTATTTTACAAGAATATCCAACAAACACAGCAGATAAAAAGATAATGATCATTGCCCCATTCCTTTCTTTCTAAACCTATTTTGTTTAGGCATCATCGAGAGGTCCTTGGAATGAGTGTAAACTAAGATAAGTCTAAACAAGACCAAGATAAAGTAAACAAACAAGCTAATGTTCTTCGTACCACTAGCCAAGGCTAAACTACTGCGGGGTACCTGATTCTTATGTCCAACGCAGGAAAGCTTCATTGTAGGACATGCTGTGATTAGGGCTTTTATGGGACTGATTTGGGTGATAAGCTATTGATACTCCGAGTTGAAAAAATTGCTTGCTTACTAACTTTGGCTTAAGACTTTGATGATTAGAGTGTTCACTTTTGAACCTGCTAAACTTGCTTCTGACTGACTCACCAAAGGGTGAAACTGACGATTGTTTTATTATGAGTGATGACAATCACGGGTGAAAGTGAGATGAAATGGATGCACCATTTTGGGATTTTCAAATATTTTTAGGCTATTTTTTTTTTCAATATTTTTTTAATGTTTTTGGTATTTTCAAGATTTATGATGAATAGACCAACTTACAGACCTATCCTAGGGGTCTCGAGAGCTGATCCATAGATTAGCCTTGCTTACGTTATACACACAGAGACAACGTAGTTCGATTGACGACAAATTCGACTCGATGAAAAGATAGATGGGAAAATAGGTTGCCAATGCGACGGACACCTAAGGATTGACCCTAACTGTATAATAGATGGGCAAACGGATTGCCAATGCGATGGATTCCTAAAGGACTGACCTAAATGTCTCGGGGGATGATCCAAGATCAACCTTGCCTATGTTAAAGCTCAGAGACGATGTAGTGCGACAAGGTGAAAGACTGACAAGACTTAATGATGAATTTTTTGAAATATTTTTGAGATTTTGACATGTTTTGGATTTTGAATGATTTGGATGTTTTTGGATTTTTGAATTTTTTGAATGTTTTTTGGATTTTTGATGACTTTTTAATGTTTTTTGGATTTTTGATGATTTTTGGGAAGAGCACAAAAGATATACACAAATTTGATCCACTGCCAGTTTCAAGGATATGCTCCCAGCATTTAAGTGATAGACTACTTCGATAAAGGCAAGACAAACTGACCTTAGGAATATGCCAAGTAGTACTATGGTGGAATATGATATGGGTATCAGTTCAGGCTATGGTATGGATGCGAGCGAATGGGTGGATGGAGAATTAATGAAATGTGATGGAATGGATGAGTGAGTTACGTAGATCCTAGTGGATGGGGAGTGATTTATTTATACTTGGCGCCTGTTTGCCAGGTTTTCACCAAGGTACTTGTCCAAAGCGCCACCGTGGTGGTTTTCACTAGAGGACGATTTTTTTCTTTACTATTTTCAATCATTTTCTGATTTTTTTTTTGGATTTTTTGATCTTTTGATATTTTTGATTTTTTGTTTTTTAATTTTGTCACCAAGATGCCTGTTTACCAGGTTTTCATCAAGGTAACCATTTTTTCAAGATGTTTTATTATTTTTTTGTATTTTTTGTTTCTATACCTTACAAGATTTAGGCATAAAACTTTTTGAGATGAGAGTTGTTCAGAGGCTTCTATAGAGGCTCGCCTTCTAGTGTTGCTAGTTGATATGCCCTTGACATGTAACTTGCGGTGATGACGAAAGGTCCCAGCTAGTTGGGTTCAAATTTTCCTTTGCTATCCGAGTTTGGTACATTCTTTTGGTTTTCTTTCAGCACAAGGTCACCAACTTGGAAAGTGCGTTGCCTGATCTTCTTGTTCTAGCTCTGTTTCAGGCGATTTTGGTACACTTGTAGATGATTGAGGGAGTCCATGCATCGTTTATCTAGTAATTCCAACTCATTCAGTCTTGTAACTCTGTATTCCTCATCTGTGATGAGATTCTGCAATGATATCCTCAGTGACAGGAGCTCGATCTCAATAGGGAGGATGGCTTTTGATTCGTAGACCAGGGAGAATGGGGTGGCACCTGTTGGCATGCGGATGCTGGTGCACTAGGCCCATAAGGCGGGATTTAGTTGCAGATGCCAGTTACGACCAGAGTCATTGACTATTTTCTTGAGGATTTTTAAAATGGTTTTATTGGTAGCTTATGCTTGGCCATTGCCTTGTGGATAGTATGGAGTGGAAAAGCGATGTTTGATTTTGAATTTTTTGCACAAGTCATGGACATCTTGATTCTTGAAAGGTGTCCTCTTATCATAGATAATGGATTGGGGGACACCGTATCGGCAAATGAGGTAATTCATGATAAACTTGGATATCTACTTTCTAGTAATGTAGGTCATGGGAATTGCTTCGACCCACTTAGTGAAGTACTCGGTGGTAGTGATAATGAATTTATGGCCATTGGATGAGGTGGGTGTGATTTTTCCTATGAGATCGAGCCCCCACTGGGAAAAGGGCCAAGGTGTAACAATGGGATGTAATTCTTTAGCTAGTGCATGAATGAGGTCTCCATGTTGCTGACAGTGTAGACACCTTCTGACAAATTCGTGTGCCTCTCTTTCCATTGTCAACCAGTAGTACCCAGTTCTTAGTACTTCTTGGTCAAGGTCATACCACTCGAATGTGAACCGCACGTGCCACTATGTACCTCAGTTAAAGCATTCAGGGCTTCCTCGGGTTTTAAACAACGCAACAGGGTTCCATTGATGCTTCTACAGAAGAGGGTTTCTCTTAGGATGACAAATTGTAAGGACCTTTTGACAAAGGTTCGCTTGAGGTTTGGGGTAATGTCGACTGGGAGAATTCCTAATCTTAGATAGGTGTAGATGTCATGGTACCAAATATCACCGTGACCAATGAGTTCGCATGCGTATTCTGACTCTGGTACCTCGAAAGTGGGTACAAGAAGTTGTTCTACAAGGAATTCATGTTTCAAGACGTTGCGAGGTATGTCTAACAAGGATCCAATCATTTCCATTGCATCAATCGCTCTGTTTTTTGCCCTCGGTATCTGCTCAAAAGTGATGTCAATAAATGATTCTTTGAGTCCTTCTACCACCTTCTTGTATAGCATAAGCTTATCATCTTTAGTTTGATATTCACCATTGACCTAGTTAATGATAAGCTGTGAATCTCCATAAATGTTAAGTGCCATTATTCGCCACTATGTTGCAATTCTGAGACCTATGGTTAAAGCCTCATACTCAGTGATGTTGTTAGTGCATGGGAATGCCAACTTGTAAGATCTTGGAATGCAATCCCCCTGTGGGGTGATGAAGAACACACCAGCTCCCGATCCATGTTGTGTGTGGGAGCCATCAAAGTATAGTTTCCATTGGTCGGCTGCACTGAGATTGAAAAGGGACTCGTCTGGAAATTCTGATATGAGCGGATTATCTTCATATATTGGAGCCTTTGCTAGGTGATCTGCAATGACTTGTCCCTTGATTGCTTTTCACTCTACATACTCAATATCATGCTCAAATAGTATCATAACCCATTTAGCCATTCTGCCTATAAGCATTGCTTTTGATAATAGATACTTGAGAGGGTCTATCTTAGCAATCAGCTTAATTTGATGAGCTAGCATGTAGTGTCTGAATTTTTGGGCTGCAAACACCACTGCCAGGAAAGCTTTTTCTATTGATGTGTAATTGAGTTCATGTCCTACCATTGTTCTGCTGATATAGTAAATTGCTCGCTCAGTTGCATTTTCATCATGTTGGGCTAAAAGGGCGCCAAGGGCAGCTGTCATTGTTGAGATGTATAGAATCAATGGTTTCCCTACGATCGGTGGCATCAACATAGGTGGTGTATGTAAGTATTCCTTGATTTTATTGAATGCTTGTTCACACTTGTCATCCCACCTGAATGCTACTCCCTTGTGGAGTAGGTGTGAATAGGCGATCTGCTTGTCTGCCATTTGTGCTATGAATCTTCGAATGGATTGGAGTCTACCTTGTAATCCTCTGAGTTGCTTTAATGTTCTTGGTGCTTCCATTTCAAAGATTGCTTTTACTTTTATGGGATCCACTTCTATCCCTCTCATTGAAACTATGTATCCTAGCAGCTTTCCTGATTGTACCCCAAAGACACATTTTTTTGGGTTGAGCCTGACCTTATATTTTCCTAGCCTATCAAAAATTGCACTTAAGGTTGCTATGTGATCTTGCCTTATATTTGATTTAGCCAATATTTCGTCCACATAATCTTCGACTTTTTTGTGAATCATGTAGTGGAAGATCAGTGTCATGGCTCTCTAATATGTAGCCCCTTCATTTTTTAACCCAAATGGCATCACGTTCCATTAATAGGTGCCCCAAGGACATGTGAATGCTATCTTGTGTTGGTCTTCTTTTGCGATCATTATTTGATTGTACCCCGAGAAGCCATCCATTAGGGAGAGCATCTCATGTCCGGCCGTCATATCCACTATCATGTCAATGTTGGGTAGTGGAAAGTCATCCTTAGAACATGCTTTGTGTAGGTCTCTGAAATCAGTGCAGATGCGGATGCCCCCATTCGGTTTTGAGACTGGCACAAGATTAGATACCCATTCTAGATAGTCAATTGGTCGTATGAAGCCAACGTCCAAGAGTTTCTGTAACTCAATCTTGATGAGCAAGGCTATTTGCGGGTGTATCTTCCTTAAATTTTGTCTAACTGGTTTCGCTCCAAGGTAAACAACCAAATGATGAACCACCACCTCAAGATCTAGACCTGGCATGTCAGCGTATGTCCATGCAAATTTTTCCTTTCTTTCTCTTAAGAATGCAGCCAATAATTCTTGTTCTTCTGTCTGAAGTGTTTGAGCATAGAATGTGATTTGTGGTTTTGTCTCTATTCCCACATTGACAGGATTACACTGCTCTGCTAGGACCGCTGATTTCTCTTGATGTAGAGCAGTAAGGGGGAGATTGAATCCTTCATCCTCTGGCACCTTAGAGAGGTTTTCACCGTTGGATGCGTCCTTTATTTTGACTATTCTATGGTTAGAGAGTGCGACAGTGTGGTTTTCACTCAATAACTTCAAGCTTATTCTCGATATTTATTTTTTGCAACAGAATGATTCAATTGTCTCCCCGTAATATGCCTAGGTGTCTAAAGTGATGTCAAATCCTGCTTTGTGATCTCCACATGGAACTGCATCCCTCAATCCCATGAATTCTGATAGAGCCTCATCGTTTTCGAATAAGTCTAGAATTGGTGGTCCTCGTTGGTCGTGATCGATGAGTTGGGGGTACACTAAGTGGATTTGGTGGGCTCGTTGGATTGGCTCAACGGGTGAGGAACTAATCATGAGTAAAGTGGAATTTTCAAAAAGCCCAGGAAGATCAGTTATGGTATCCTCGTCATCACTACTGGAACAAACATCAGTTATGTCAAATGTGAAGTTGTCAAGGGGTAGGCCTGTGGATATGGGTAACTGAAGGGCGGCTGCCGACAACTGAGGGGAGGATCTGACTGGTTGACTGGGAGTACCTCTGCCACATACAGTTATACTCAGAGGAGTACATCCAAGGCTAATGTTCCTCATTCTTCTTTCTACAATGATGGGTTCCAGTCGTCCATCAATGTTTCTTCCAAGGCTTTCATTCCTGTTATAACCCATACCAAACATCATGTGTAGCCCTCTATTAGTTTTAGCCATGGGTAGGGTGGGGGTGGGCCTTTCATCTTGGTATAATGTGTTTGAGATGTCTCCCTCATCCACATTTTCTCGACTGAGATCCCCCCAATGGCGGAATCCAGAAGGTTCTGCCCTAACAGTGTGTATAGGTGTTTCAGCTGGGTGAGGTTGCCCATGCGAGCTAGGAGATTGTGGTAAGTCTCCTACAACAAATGCATTCTTTTTCATTCTATAGTCACCGCATCCATTGTCTTGGATCATGAGTTTGATTTTGAATATGTTAGGTATGGTGGGTGTCTTTTTTGTAGAAGTGGAGGCGAGGTTAGCTAGGTCGATGTATGCAGTGGATGGCCCTTCATCATTTTTCGAGACTTGGGGGATTTTATAAAACTTGGCTTCCAAGTTTTTGCAGTAGACGAATGGTTCGGGATCCCCATGTATAGTGACCTCCTCCTTCTGGTACAACAATTTTACACATTGATGATATGTCAAGGCCACTACTTTCATTCCGTGGATCCATGGACGACCAAGGAGGATGTTACACGGTAAGTCGAGATCAAGGACCTGACAAGTAGTCTCCATGGTTGCTGGTCCCACTTGGATGGGAATTTTAATAGTGCCTTGAGACACTCTTTCCTGGTCATCATATGCCCTTATTGTGATGCTCTTGTTCTTATTAATGGAATCCTCGACGAATTCCAAGTTCTTTATAAGCTTGAGAGAGCAAATATTAAGGTCTACACCTCCATCCACTAGGACTCTTTTGAATTTCTTTTTATGGACCAACACTTGAAGGTGAAGTGCGTGGTTATGTGATGGTTGCGGGCGGAAGTCTTGATCAGAGAATGTTAGGAGATTCTGGGTGATGATATTTCTAACCATAGCCTAAAATTGATCTGTGTTAATGGTGGTAGAGATGGTGGATGCTAATAATGCTTTATCAAGAATTTGCCAATGTGTAGTGAAAATTTTTAACAACTCCATGATGGAGATCTATGCAAGCATTCTTTTCAGTTGGTCAATGACATTATAGTATAGGGGATGGCTTTTGTGTTTGAAGTGGGGGTCTTAGATGGTGCCCTTGCAATGGTAACCTTTCCACCACATGTGGTGACTTCACAATCGACATCGGCTCCTCTAACATTGATAATAGTTACCATTTCGTCTACACATGCGACAATGTCTTCATAAACAAGGTTTGCGCTAGCGTACTTTTGCTTCCCTTTGTTATTTCCTTGATTATTCCCTTGATTATGATTTGGCATTGGATTGGTGTATATCTTAAGGTCTTGATTTTCGACAGGTTGCTCGACGTTGATGATCTTGTCCTCAATGAGATCCTGAATGATGTTTTTCAACTTCATACAGTTGGGAGTTGTGTGTCCCTTGACTTTGTGAAAGTCACAAAGGAGGTTTTCATTGTACCAAGGTGGCTTCACCTTAGGTTCGTTGTAATTATTATGGGTTGGGACCTTGATGATGTTCTCATTGATCGACTTTTTCATGATTGACTCGATTGCCTCCCCAAGGGCTGTGAATTTCCGTTTAGGGGGAAACTTATTTTGCAGAGGTGCTCCTCCTTGATTATTATGATCGTTGATTTGATTTTGGGGTGGTTGTTGGTTTACCACATTTTCTTGTGTGTTACCCCAATTGTTGTTTGATGGTTGGCGATGATTTCTTTGATTGCTCTGCTTGAGAGCGCTGATGACTACCTTAGTATCCACTACACCATCATTTATGATGTTTCAATTCCTCGCCCATGTGTGATATTGATCATTGTAACTGGTGGATGGACGTCTGTCCTGATGTTCAAAAGTAGGTGTGCCCCCTTGCATAACAAGAGCTCGCTCAATATTGAGCGCCTTGGGGATCAGTTGATCATATGTAGTGATGCATTGCATCTTTAGATAGAAATCCAAGGTTTTTTCTGTATTGGCGATGATGGTATAGACTTGTTGCTCTTCTGGCATGGCCTATTTGCTTCGATTGGCCTTCACTCGCCATCATTTGAGAAAGGCAGTGAATGATTCTCCCTTACTCTGTTTGAGCGCTGAGAGTTCTTCCAAGCTAACATCGACAAAAATGTTGAATGCATAGTTTTGGAGGAAAGCATCTTTGATTTCTTGAAAGGTTTTGATTCCCATAGGCAAACGAGAAAACCATTCTATGGCACCACCAGCCAAGCTTTCAGAGAATAGTCGCATTAGATATGTGTCATTGTAGGCAACTTCCATGCAATGTACCTAAAACTCCCTAATGTGATCTTTGGGGTTTCCTATCCCACGATATTTATAAAATTTGGGGATTTCAAATCCCTTAGGGAATGGTACCATTGCCAAGCTTCTATCAAATGGATAGGGACACAAGTTGCTTTGTGTTCTGCTTATCTTTCCGGATTGAAAATCTTGGACTTGTTGAGAGAGAAATTTGATTTGTGCCATTACGTCACTTTGTGGATCAGGAGGTGGAGTGAATACATTATGTGGCATGGGATTGATTGATAGGATGTTGATGTGATTTTGTTGCAATATTTGTTGTGCAAGGGGTGTTTGTGCTTGCTTTTGAGCCAACAACGCCTATTGTTGGTCCTGCTACTACTGCTGCGCCAACAATGCTTGTTGTTGGTCATGTTGTTGTTGTGCCAACAATGCTTGTTGTTGGTCATACTGTTGCTATAATTGGCAATCTTGCAAAGCTTGTTGATATGCTTCTTTTTGTGCTTGCAACTCTGCTTGGTACTGTTCTTGCGCTTGCACTTGTTGAGCTTGGAATTGTACCCGTGCTTGAGCGTGTGCTTGTTGGATTGCTTGTGCCATCTGAGCGGCATGTGCAACTTGCATAGCTTGTGCAGATTGAGCGGCTTGAGCTTCCTACATAGCTTTTTTAGCATGTTGTTGTAACAAGGTTTGGACTTGTGCAGCCTGTTGTGCAGCTAATTGCGCTTGTGCTTGCTGAGCAGCTAATTGAGCGGCCTGTTGATTTTGAAGTGCTTTTTGTTGGGCAGCTTGTTGAGCAACTTGCAATATCATGGTGAATGAATTGGTTGTGTTGTACCTTGGTGGTAATGGTGGTGGATTTGGAAGAACGCCAACCATTGTGATGAGTGGAACAGTCGTGTTAATGATCAAAGTTTCAGCTATGGATGGTGTGATCGAGGTGCTTGGTCCCTGCGAGACCATGCTTTGAGGAATGGTAGACGTGTTGGTCATCACGGTTTCTTGGACGGTTTCCATCTGTTGTTGTGATACAGATGACACAACTGGTGAATTTGATGAGGTGCTCTGATTTGAATAGTTGATGGCAGGATGAGGAGGAAGACCCAACTCGAGTGATGATGTGGATGTGAGCGAAAAGGGTGGAAATGGTGGGAAGATGGGTGGCACAATTCTTGAAAGTGATGATAATGGATCCATGATTCCTCCTACTCTGAACAAGTCACCTTCTCCTTGTGAGATAGGGAGAGAAGTTTGCATGTCGAGAGGATAATCTGGTGTTGCGTGAAATGAAGACGAATTGGTATGAAATGTGAGAGGGATGTATGGGTGCAATGGATTTAACAGGACAGATTGTTCTGATGTGGCCCCTATGTTCAACCCTTGATTATTCACCAAAAGATGCTTTTGAAGTTCGTGAAACATGGCACTTCCTTTGTTAACAACCGGTGGGGTTGAAGCGATAGATGATATGACTTGAGGGATGTCTTGAGTGATATTTTGAAGTGGAAGTGTGGATGCAGGTGAAGGCATGATGCCGAGAGACCTCTCCACAAGGGTGCTTATGTCAAAGTCAGAAGGGAGTTTAGCCCCTTCTTTTGCTAACTCAAGCATGTATTGGGATGGGTACAACTTCAACATGGTACTAACAAAATTTCGATGACTCTCAGGATTTCACACCATTTCTAGAATTTTTGATTGAGTCATCCCATTGTTAGTGATATCCTCAATATGACCTTCTTGAGAACTTTGAGGCATTTGAGGAGGATTGATTAGGAGTTCGATTGTTATCGTTGGGTTGAACGTTGTTTCAATTTGGCTTAAATCACTTGAAATGGATGTTTCTTTGTTTTGCTCCATGTTCTTCTTGTGTTGAGATCGAGTTTGAACCATAAAATGAAGATCAATTTTCAAGAATGTAAGAGATGAACCTCTAATCCTTTAGATCGGTCTAAACCTTAGGTTTAAAGAAGTGAAGAACTAGGAAATTTGAAGGATCAAAGCGATAACGAGGATGGGATAAATGGAAGATGAGTGATATGGATGAATGGAACTCTTAAATAACCTTTGAAGGAAATGCTAAACTTTTAGGACTTGATTTGATTGATTCGTGATTGCATTGATGGTTTGACTAGGTGTGTTAAGTCAACCAAGAGTGATGAATGTAATTGTAAAGCTCTAGGAAGCTGTGTTATCCATAGAGTGAACTCCTACAAGATGGTAGTTTGACTAAGTACGTCAAGTCAAATGAGGTGATGATTTGATAATTTAGCTAGGTGTGTTAAGCCAAACAAGATGAACTTGTAAACCCTAGGAAGTTGTATTATCCAAGAGATAACTCATGTATAGGATGATGGTTTGACTAGTTGTGTTAAGTCAAATAAAGTGATTTGATTTCACCTAGAAGTTTAGCATAACAGATGTTTACAAAGTTTCCAAGAGCTTTTGGTGAGGTGACTTTTGACTAATTTAATGGTTGAGAGATGGATGAAAGTGATTGAATTTGATCCTAGAATTGACCTAGAGCAACACTTCTGCTTACAAGACCTTGGTGTTGAAGAACACACTAAATTTCCCATGGGAGGAAAGAAAACTTTTCAAAAATTTTAGGATTCTGTTGATAGTAAAATTCATACAACTCAGGATTGTTTCTTGAAGCTTTTCTGTAAAAGTTATAAACAAATCTTTCTTTGAATTCGAAAAGTCTCTAAAGACGCTCCTCACGAGCTTTCAAAATTTAAGCTTCTTGAACTTTGGTTTTGGGATCTTGATCTTGTGGGAAATCATGTTAGAAAACACATGTGTAATCCAATTTGTCTTTTATCTTGTCTTAGTGAATTCCTTTTACCAAAAGCACTTGCTTGATTATGTTTTCAAACTGAATGTCTAATGTCTTGCTTTCCTTAGTGAATTCATTTTACCAAAAGCACTTGCTTGATTATGTTTTCAAACTGAATGTCTAATGTCCTGCTTTCTTCCTCATCCCACAAGGTCCATTATGTGGAAATCAAAGAAAATAGGGAAAAAGTCTCCTATGTTTAACCTTATTGAAAACAAATGATGATAGAATTCAAGCACTTAGAAACCTCTAAGGATATGATCCCTAGGGAAAGCAAGAGTACTTAAATTCGTCAAAGGTATTTGTTTCCTAAAAGGGGTTTAAAATTTGAGGCTCTTTGTGAATGTATGTTTTTCATTCGTTTTGACAACGAAGCAATATATCTTTTACTTCCAAACACTTTTTACAACCCTAGGATGATGAGACAATATCTTGTTGGGTTCCCACTTGGACGAATCTAGCTGCGCATATCTTGTGCGAATGGCTAAATGCTTGACCACACTGGCTCTCCTCCACAGCACTCACTTATTCGGGTCAGCCAAGCATTAGTACCCATGAATCTCCCATGGCATACTTTCCATTTCAACAACAAGACCACATGTATAACGTGGGGCGGCTTCAAAGGACATGACCTTTTACACCAACAAGATAGATAAGGTTTTGGCCTTTTTCTAAACAAAGGGTTCTAATGCAGACATTCCATTCATGGAGGATTATCCAACATTGGCGAGAGTCCATTGCTGTCCATCTCATCGGAATAATCCTCATGATTCTTGAACTTTCCTCAAGAATCCACACTTATATACCGGTTGGAAGTCGCTTGGCTTTAGCGTGTTCCCGGTTGGGTTGTTCCCTTTGGTGAGTACTTTTTCCCACAAGACAGGCCCTCTAAGTTAAACAAAAGTGAATAAACTCATCCGTAGTTTGATCAACCTTCATTTAGAAACAAAGGGAGAACACTTGCAACAAGTTTACTCACACTCGCAAAGTGTTTTGTCGAATTTTAAAATGCCCAAATCGAAATGTGAAGGCAATTTTTTTGACAAGTTAATATCACCAAAATGCTTTTGATTCTCAAGATCGTTGTGAAGCGCGAGATAAGCGCATATGAATTTCAATGATGTTAATCTGTGAAAAATATTGCAAAATATGAAATACACTTGTTCATTTTATACCTCAAAGCAGTGATGAGTTCATTTTAAAAGCACCAATTGAAATGTGAAGTTTGCCTTGTTCAATTTTAAGTCCAAATTGAAATCTAATAAATGTCTAAGGTTCTTTTTAACCGACTTTGAAAAGATCAAGTCAAGTGGTTAATTTTAAACCCAAAGATAAATGTGAGTTGGTCTAAAACGAAAAAAAAAGGGTAGTAAATGGAAGCTCTAAGATTGTTAAAACAAGCATTAAAAAATACTTTTTCCCAAATCTCGATTGCAAGAAAATCTTCGAGTCCACTCTATTCACCTTCGTTTTCATTTGATGCCAGCCTTGTTCCTTTGTTCAATTCAAGTACTTGTCTTCAAATTTCTATCTTGATTTCAACCTTGATGTTTCAACCTAAAAAAGAAAAAGAATTAAAGTTAGAAGCTTAAAATGAAATTTATCTGAACAACTTAATGATAAATTTTTCAATATGAATACACCAAACAAATGTACTCAAATGAGAACTTTTAATGCAAGATTTCCCCTTTCTTGAAAGTTTATGAAAAAAGAAAGCCCAAATCATGCATTGACAACCTCCTAAATGCATAATAAAGATTTATTGTGATCTCCTTAATGTGTTTGAAGAATAAATAATTATTATGCATTCTTCCGTTTGTGTTCTATACAGATAGATCAAACAAGAGTTGAAATGTAGTAAGAAGTACAATATATTGTTAGATCCATTTGGTTATTGATTCGATAAATCTGTTGATCAAACACAACCCAACTTCCCTTATCATACGAGGGAACTCCTTCAAAGAATTTAATACTTTCTGACTTTTCTATTTTGACAACCCCCCATCAAACACCATAACTTTTGATTTTGTGTACAATTCTGATCATTAAATAGTTTATACAAAATGTATAAAGTCCTTCATGCCAGCATATAAATCAGTGAACCCATTTAATCTTGTGAATATAAAATGAAGAATTATTATTTTCTACAACATGAAAGGGTCATTTCTCATTTATTATGAATAATCTTTCTAGAATCAAATAGATGACCATTGTGTATTTGCAGAGAATGTATCATTAAAATGATAAAAAAAAGCATACTCCACGTACCACTTTTTTGCACCTATCAACAAACGAGGAAAGCAACACATAATCATCTAATACAAATACATTGATTCAAGACTGGTGATATGTAATCATACGTGACTTTTTACAATAAATGTTTAAAATGCTGCACATCCACCAATGTTATTTTTAAGAGCCCAAGAAGACAATTGAAATAGTTTGTTGGGCCAACTAATGGTTGAAAAGCTTCAGAAGAAATCAGGCGCAAGAGCAGATGGTTTGTTCTGTTTGGGTCATTTATGATAATCTCATTCTCTGGGTCGACATACATATTTGGGCTCTACTCTCCTGCCATTAAATCGGTTTTCAAGGACCTGGGAGCCAAATCTTGGCACCATTTCAAGCTTTCTGAATGAAGTGATGAACCTACGCCAAAATGGGAGGTTTGGAACGAGGTATGGACGTTCAGCAAAGCATACAAGATGGGGAGAGTTACTGAAATACCAGACCAAAATACAGTCATAAAAATAGAACTCAAAATTTATGATTCAAGCATGCATTTGTCAGAAAAATAAAAGGTATAAAGGATAGCGTGAACCTCATGAATCCTTTTAGTCTAGCCAATAGATATTAAACACTAACGACTTCAATCATACTGGTTTCCAAAACAGCAAAAACTATCAATGTTATGAATAAATCTGATGTGATTGGTCGATGAAAGATCAATGCATTTGGCAGAGTATTAAAGGCAGGGCCTAAAAGAGCTCAAGTGGTAAATAAATTAACACGTGGATAGATATTAAATCTAAGAAATCAGCAATGGCATACAAAATGCAACATTAATAGATGGTGACCTAGGAGATATCATCAGAAAAAGAGGCCGTTAAAACCTCAAACTTGCTGACAAACCACTTTTGCATGCAATATCAATCAGTTCTGCAGGATTCATCACCCAATGTCCTACCAGTATGCCAATATTCATGATTACATCGATGGGACCAGTCATAACTTCACGCCCTTCATTCCCTTTGTACAAGAACATTTATCAGACCCTATGCCAGAAGATTTAAGCAATAACTATGTTGGCCGTAGAAGGTTGAAAAAGAAATAAAATAAACTGAAATACACTCTAATGCTCAGATGGTTATTGCGACTGGGGGTAGTCGATAAAGATCAAATCCGAATGATTCTAATTTAGTGTTGACAGTGATAACAAGTAAATACAGCCAGATTACCAAGCTAAAAAAAGAAAAAGACTCGAGTATAATAATCCAAACGTTAGATCATCAAGCATGGTGAATTTTAACCAAAAATTCCTTCTAATTTTAGTGGCGTTTTCCCTGAAAAAAGAAACATAATTTAGAAATCATGCAGGATTATTAGCAGACTCATATTATGTAAAAGGAAATATTCAATCATTCTCAATCCAGTGGAAGGAGCATTTGGTGTAACAATTACAGCTTATGCAGTGGTACGAACCCCGCATGTAGGAGAGTATTCAATCGGAGAGATGAAATCCCAAGGCATACATCTAGGTATCTAATTCTCTATCTGGTAAGGTAACAGATCTCCAGCTCATACCACATACTACCCTACCTAAGAACGCATATCATAACTGGGACAAATGGAAATTTATCTGTCTCTCTACTTTGCACATATCTTATAAAATAAAAACCAGAATCTAGGAACTGACAAAGTTAAAGCCATTATCGAATAGATAGAAATATGGTCCCTTATTCCTTCTGCAACATGAGCAGATTAATAGAAAAATTACCCCAGACATGTTAGATAAGCATGTAAATTTGCATGTAAGCACATTTTACAGATTTTAAAACAATGACTGTCATACAAGCTGAGTGGTACTATACAAGTAAATTCCCTCCTTCTAGCGTCATTTGTAGGATGTTAAATCTGCACCTAGTTTGCATAGACTAGCATCCTCATAGAATAACATATAACATTCCTTCAAACAATTGATAAAACCAAATCAAACATGCAAAGAAGAAATGAAATACAACCTATTCTATGGTGGATTGGTGCCCTTTGGATGTGTAAAAGAGCCCTTTTTCAACCCTTTTCCAAGCTAATGAGATAGACAATGAGATGCTATGAGCTCAAGTTGCCTATAGTGTAGATGCTTTCAAATGTGGATGATGAAATGAGAGAAAATGCATTGCACTTATAGGAGAAGTTGAGAGAGGAGAAGCCAAGATTAGGCAATGTGGAACTAAATCCCATCCAATAGGAGAAAGCCACTTGTCACAATGGGATTGGCCCATGCTTGTGCAAGTTTTGGCCAATGTGCCCATTCAAATTTGAAAAAATGCAATAAATGCATGTGGTTGAGGGTTTTTGGGGGGAATTGTCTTTGTCCAAAAAGTCAAAGATGAGAGTTAACGAGTTAAAATATGGGTTTTAATAAATCAAATAAAGTGATTTATTGGTGCAAGTGGATGAATCTAGGAGATTCATGTAGTTATGATTAAACTAATCATGATTTGATTAATCTAATAGATGATTTAAGTGATATGACATTTGATTTTAGATTTTTGTATTTCTTTTAAAATCAAATAAGAGGAAATGAGCATTGATCATTTAATTTAATATTGGTGATTAAATTAATAGACCTTAGGAGATTTATGATTTAATTAAATAAAACTTGATTTATTTAATCAAAAGGTGGACATTGACGATGATGTCAAATCTGCATGTCTACATTTGGTTTCCAAGCGCTCTTGAGAAAAATTTAATAAAAGAGTGTGTAATGTGACAAAAGTGTGTTATGTGTTTTGAGGGCATGATTATCATTCCTCAACTATCCCCCAAAAGCTATGAATCAGATATTGGTAAGAACATATGTGTCTCTTTGAAAAATGATGATATTATTCCCCAAGAAATCCTTCACAAGAAGATGCAAGAATCTCTAGCTATTTTGGGGTTTATTGAGTTAGACTCTCCTTTATGTTTTGAAATAGAGGAAATGGAGGATACATGGACCCAAGTTAATAGTAAATCCAAAAATATAAAAAAAGTAGACACTGGAAATGATCAAAATTTTGGCAGAATGAACAAAAAATATGTCAGAAATAGAGAAGAGGCAAGAGAGATTAGAGTACCCTCGATGGCCTCTCGAATCAAGATAAATCCAAAAAATAGTTTTTGGGAGGGTTCTCCCTTTCTATCAGTATTGATTGAATACTGACTTCTTTTTTCCAATGAAGATTTTGACATGGAACATTTGAGGGCTGAATAGCCCTCTAAAATAATATATTCTGAAGTGTTCTATCATAGATTTGAAAATTGATATTTTTCTTATCTAGGAAACAAAATGCGGCAAGATACCTTTGAAAAAATGTATTTCCTAGGGTAGATTATTGTATTAGCGATGTTGAGGGTTCTATTGATCATGAAAGCCTATCCTTCTCCAAATCATTTTATAAAAAGATTAGAGGATGGGGGACATATTACACTCTACTAAATAACCTCTAAGATTTTAGAAGTTGGCTCTTCATTCTAGGTCTTGAAATCTAATGAGGGAGAATGAAATGACCTCTAGAGTAACGAGTTGGACCTACTAAATAAGGAATGTGACTTGATTAATTGTTATAATGATTAGTATGTTTATGTTGTTTCTTATTTTTACGGTCTACGTTCCTTCCAATTTAAACTTATTTCCCATTTTTTGTTGTTTAGCTCTGGATTATTTCCTTTGGCACTTTTTGGGTGGCCTGTTAACCTATTTATGTTTTGAGCTACTGGGTGGATGACCTTCTTTGCTACTATCATTTTATTTGGGTTTGAACTACTAGCCATGAGGCCTATTTCTTGATGTTGTTTTGTATGGGATCAGGTCCCTAACCCTAATCTTTTAATAAAAATAGCTGACTATTATTTTATTTGGGTTTGAACTACTAGTCATGAGGCCTATTTCTTGATGTTGTTTTGTATGGGATCAGGACCCTAACCCTAATCTTTTAATAAAAATAGTTGATAAAGATGCAAAGAAGATTATAGAAATGAATAATTCTATGTAAACTTAAACTAATTTACTACTCTTGTTGCTATCTAGTTAAAATTTCCATAGGGTACCCATCAATGCAATGTGAAATTATTTCACATTTTTAAATTTAGATGGATAATAAATGTATATAGCGGTTTATCATCTATAACAAAGCTTGCTTGCATAATGAAAACATTGTTGCTTAAATTAATATTTGGATTTTAAAAGTCAAACACTTAGAATTCAAGCTAAATGCATATGGAAATACAACTAAAATACATATTATTGAAACATCCTTAAACTCAAGATGAGAAGAAAATTGTACATTTAATGGTCTTCATATAGAAATTTGGAAGAATCAAACATATCCTAAAATTAACCATCATTTATTTTTGATAAGTCAATATTGATTTTACATCCATTGCAATATTTGGTATATGCACTTCCCTTATTGTCCATCTAGTCTTTTAAATACACATATGTCTATTTTTTTTATTCGTGAAGTTTTAAAATATAGCATGACCATGAATTTCAATTAATTAACTAATAAGTGATAATGAGACAAAAAAAATACAAGTTTTTACCTTTTAACACTTTTAAATAATTCTTATCATTTTTTTAATTAAAAAAGAATAAATCTAAAATTAAAATGTAATTAATAAATAAAATTTTACATTTTATGATTTGCATATATTTTGTTTTTGAATAGTTTTTTAAAGACACATTTTTTAATTAAGAAGATTAAATTATAAATAAATAAGATTTATCAATTAATTTTTATTTATTTTGTGATATAATTTTTTGTGAAACTAGTGTATAATAAAATTGCATAGGTGCCATCTTTCAATAGATTTATATTAAAATATGATCAAATGTGGATTCAAATTGTTAAATAAACATTGATTGAATTTTCAATAATATAAAAAATAATATTTCTAGAAAGATAAAAGTGTAGGTTAAACAAGAGCCACTGTAATTACTTTCATCATTTTTATATCACCATCATACCTACACAATAATTTACATTTCATTTTATACTTATTTTTCCATATAAAATTAAAATATAAAATATAATGAAATAATAAATAAATTTATGAAAAGAGACAAGAAAATTGAAAAATGAGGAGGAAAAAAGATCACAGACCAATGTCAATTTCATTAAGAAAATATTGTAAATAATAGTCATAAAACGAAATGAGTCATTTTATAGTAAGAATTAAAAGCTTATTTAAATTTAGCTCTATCATCAGTTCATCAACACGTGATTCTAAACAATTCAACAATAAAATAATTACAATACCCAATTGAAATCCGCTCAGCCAAAGGTAATTAGTGCGGTGGGGAAATAATAAATGTGAGAAAATGATTGTCTTGAAGATTTAGAAGAAAAGATTTCAAACAGGAGGCTCCAATAAATTTCTGGAAACAAGTGGCTTCACATGTTCCCGGAGGTTGCCGTAAACTATGGTGCACGCCTTCACCATTTGTTTCTCTGTGTTACTCGCACAATGGTTATATAAGTCTTTGCGGTCCAACAATTCCCAACGCGCATACATTTCTGCGCGATCTCTCTCACAAGCAAATACATTTTTGAATGAAAATGGGATGAAGAAGGCTTCCTGGACAAGTCTCGATCATGCCATTCGCTGCATCACATAAAAGCTGGTCATCAATCTCATTGACTTCCTCCATTACCGCCTTCTTTCTAAGTTTCCTTGCTCTGACCACAACAGCTGTAAAATACACAGGAGTAAACGAGGCCCGGTGCCAGCTTAGTAGCGTATCAGCATATTCCCCAAGCACATTCTCCTCCTGCCGCAAAAGATTCGCACAGTTTTCCACTTGAGTAACAAGGCTCTGCAATTGAGTAGCCCGGTTTTGGATCTTGGACACGCTGACCCTGGAGTAGGCTGCATAAAGATTCTTAAACTTATTGTGACCATTCATTGTACTCGCTTCTACCTTGCATCGTCTACAAACACAACTGAAACCAAAGGCAGCGGAAGATTTCTGTCGTGAAGGATATGGGACCAAAACATTAAAATAGGGGATGGTGATTTCTCGCCCCTTTTCAATTTCGCGTGTTGCATGTATCCTTTGGATATCACCCACATTGATTCTGGCTGCGTTGGGGGTGCAGGAATGGTTGATGAAGGAGGGAAGCAACCACACCCCGTAATACAGTCGCAATGGAACATCGTTAAAGATGACCGATTCCTTGCAATTTTCTCGCATCGCGGCTGGACAAGAATCGTCCAAGGCAATGCGTTCTAAGATGCGAAGGATTTCGCAGTTCTTCTGTTTCTCGCTCACCTTATAATATTTTTCCCCAAGTGTAGGCAAGTATACCGGGTACCCTAGGCCAGTCCTGGAAACGAAATCCGACATTTTTGGAATGAAGAGCGACAAACCCTTGATGCCGTGAGAAAGAAAAATCTGGCGAGTGGTTTCTCCGCACGACGCCAGAGCATCCTTCACATTCTGGAGCAGTGCATTGTGATCTTTCATAGGTGTGTGAGAGACGGCCAAACCCTTGCTGAGAAATAATACCTGACCTTGCTTGATATCCTCCGAGGCAAACAAACCCCTGCCGCAGCCATTGCTTGTCATTCTGATCTCCACCGGCCCAATAAAATCGGCATCAGGTTTCAAAACATTCGGGATGCGCAAATTCGGTTGTAAGATTGCTTCGCTAATCTCAAAATAGAGGGACCCAAATCTCCGATATGCCTCAATAAACTTATCCTTCTGTTCTGGGAGCAGAGCACATGAATTCTCAAGCAACTCAAATGCCTTCTTATATCTACCTACAGATAAAAGTGATGGAAGTATTGGCATAACTTCTGAATTATCGAGTTCATAGCCTTTCTCAGCATCTGCCAGTGCTTTCTGATATCGACCAAGTTTCAAATACGCCCACCATCTGAGATGGTGCATATAAATAACGATTGAACTGCCATCTGGCATTCCTTGGGAGAGACATACTAAACATTTAGTAGTATATCGCACACATTTCTTCCAATCATCTGAGTTATGAGCCTTCTCTGCACATTCCTTGCATCTCTTAAATTTTTCTTCACCGACTGCAACATTGACATCTGCTGAAGCAGCAAGGCTCTCTGCTGTCTCGATAGATGAGGGATTGTCTAAATTGATGAATGAGATGCCGCCCTCACCTTGCACAAGCAGGGGTTCCTTGACTGCGATTTTTCGGCCTCGAGGATAAGTGCATCTTGCGAAAGTTTGATGAATAGACGAGGGATCTGGAGAAACAATGGAAAGAGCCACTGCATTCCCACTCCCTACCTCCTTGAGCAGAGTGTAGATTCTCCCAAATTTGAAAGCCTTCACACAGAGCTCGCCAAACAGCACCACACCTTCATTCTGCTCCCCTGTCTTCAAATCCTTGAGGCTTACTGGAACAAGTTCATCTGCACTTTCTGTGGCTTCATGACTGCCCTGGTATTCTTCTTCATGTTTATCATGCATGTCCAAAATATTTCCGACTTGAGGATGCGTGAGATACAAGCGAGCTTTGTTGTGGAGTGAAGTTAAACGTTGCCTATCAAAATTCTTGAAGGAATCAAGCATATCATCATCCGCTCCAAGAATGCGAACAAGCTTCTCAAAATATCGGGGTTGTATATCTTCTCCAGATTGTCGATCTACTACATTAGCCTGTGATATTTTTTGAGACATAGCTTCTTTGCTTTCCTTCTGTTTTTGCTTTGTGGCCGCTTCTGCTTAAATTTACCTGTTCACATGTTCAGATACCTTCAGATGTATGGTATTTGCCTGCCACTGTGGAAAATTGATCCGATCTTCCAAAAATTTTTAAAATGGAAAAGTAATAATAGATCAAGTTTGAATTGAGTATGAATCAAAACAATGTGTCTAGAGGAAGAATGATAAGAGGTAAAACCCTAGATTAGAAACTCTGAAATTATTACAACTATGTAGAAAATTAGATTTAATGGCCGGGTCTGTTGACGTAGGCTTACAGTATGAATTTCTAAAGATCAACGTCAGATTTTTAAGTTAAGCTTACTAAGATTTATATCTACCAGGTTAGAAGACAATATTCCAATATTGATTAGCAAAGTCTTCTGACAGAGTGAAATGTGAAACCATTAATGCTTATCTTAACATCACTAAAACTTTGTTCAAATTCTCTGTACTGTTAATTCCTCAACGCAGATAAAATTATTTGCAATGGAAACAACAATCTACATTTGAATATCTTAATGTTTATAGCGAAATATTCAATTTTAAACCAGAAATAGATCTTTCAACAGCTGAAAGTAAAATATTAAAGATGACTGGAAGCGTCCTACCTTTAAAAGCGATATGTAGCCTTGATACGACGAAAGTGAACCAGACATTGCCAGGAGTAGCACACAAATAACTCTTTGCGCATCAAATTAATAACAATTTGAACAGAAAATATTATTCAGACATATTAGAAACGTTCTCCACTTTTGTCGACTCTTAGATCATCAATAACAATTTGAACGCAAAATATTATTCAGACATAACAGAAATGTTTAGGTTGCCTAACAATTGACAACTCCAATTGTAACGGCTCATTTTCGTTTTGAACAGTTGAAATACGCAAACAAATTCCCGGTGATATGATTTTTCTCGATATTAACTCCCGGTCGCTATCACGATTGACAGCTATTCCACGTGCTTCCGCGCTTACGTGGCATCGAATATTTGGTCGTTTGAATTAAGTGTCTGAGATGAGATAAAATTAATTTATTAACGAATTTTTCATTCTCCATTATTATTTATTTATTTTCACATCTCGGAAGAATTATTTAGGTTCTCAATAGCGGCAAGAATTTTACATCTGATATCTCAATAGAGGCATTTGCAATCTCTACATTTTATAATAGATGTAATTCAATCTCACCTTTCTTAGACTTGCATGACCTTCAACTATGGTGTTAGAGTTTCCAACAAAACAATGAGAGCCAATTTCTTAACAAACATGGAGAGGAAACACCCTTCTTATAGCTTTTGAACACAACCTAAATTGATCAAATATTAAGCAATTGAAAGATTATTTGTATTGGTATATTATGGTAAGTTGTTGCAAAAAAGGACATGCATGTTAGTGAACTTGATTAAGTGTGATTTGAAATGTCAAACAAAAAACATACACAATTTAAACTAGAAGCATGCAATCTTCTTTTTATTCTCACTCATTTTAAATTCTATAACTTTCAACTAAGACTTCTCTTATTATATATCTCTCTAGCCCTAATCATCTTTACTCATTATCACAACTCATGATTTTTAGATATAAATATGCATGCATAGTTAACTTTTATATTCATTATCATAGACTTTGATGAACACACCATTAACAAAATCATTATGCAAAACTAACCAAGAGCAATGCAAGAAACAAAATACTCCTAGTCCTCATTTGCCCCTGGTAGACATCACTATCTACGCCATCATCACAAGTCACTCCACTGGCACTCAAATAGAAACTAAAGACATAGTTTAAGAGTTTGATTGGTGTAATGAATTTGCATTAAAACAAAATTCAAAATTCAAAAGAAGCTAAAAAAATCTCAAGAAGCTTTGACAAGATCGTATAGGCTAAACACACATATATTGCATCTATTTAATTTAGTATATATATAATTTGAATGGAATTGTTGTACAATTAAATAGATATGTCCATAATGCTATCTTTCAACATAATCTATATATATTTATTAAAGATATTTATGCTAGTATAATTAAATTTGGATTTGTTCACTAGAATATAGTAAATAGAATTGCATGATATTTAGAACAATCAAACTAATATGATATATTCTCACCAATAAACTATTTATTTACATTAAATATGACTTAACATATAGAATATTGTGATTTATAATGTTAATTTAGATTAGTTATAATACAGATATATTGCAAATTAATTTCAAAATAGACATTTGAAAAAAAATCTCTAAATAATTTAAATAATTTTTAAGAAAAAATATTTTAATATATAAAATTATATTAAAATATAATAATTTAAATTAAAGTATTTAACTTCATTTCACAAAATGGCTCGCTCGCTCTGCTCTGCTCGCCTCTGCTCCGACAAAAGCTGCACGACCTGAGGATTCTGACAGCACCCCCGTGTCTCTGCATGGCTTCAAAAATGGTGGTAGATCTGCACTTCCTTCGGCTCCTGGTATGGATAAGGGCATTGGAAAAAAGCGCAATCCCTCAGTGTGTGGTCGTGGGGAATGAGATGGCCTCCCAAATCCGCAAACTCTCTTTTGTTGGCTCGCCTCCATATCCACCGGTTTCTTTAGGCACGCCAAACCCGGATTGTTCAGTGCGTTGCTCCTCCACATCCTCCTGGGTGACTGGCGTGGATGCTGAAGGGACTCTCCCCAGTGGCGCTAATGGTGACAGGCATCCCTCTGATCCGCGCATTAACTCGGACAATGCTAGGGTTTCGCGACCCAATTCCTCCCCCACACAAATGCATGGAAACCCCAGACTGAACTTCAAGGAGGCGCTTGGCCTAGATATCCATGTGGGCATTCGACGGGCACAACATGGGTCATTGCCTACTTCAAGTGCTCCAAACCCTGTTACCTCTCCATCCTGCCCAATCACTATACAAAGCCCACCTTTAGCAATTCGTCATGCAGAGTCGGTTCCTGAAATTTGTATGGATGAGGTCGCAAGTGAGAGAGAGAAGTATCTGCAGGATCATGCACTAATATGCACATTTTTTAAGGTCTGGCCGAAACTGTGTGAACTCCAAACTTGGATAAGCAAGAATTGGAAGGAGTATATGGAGGTCGAAATCAGTATTTACCACTGTGCCAGGGGGTTTTTCATCTTAGAATTTGAATCTTTGGAGGATAAAGAACTAATTTTCAATAGTGGTCCACGGATCTTTCATAGGGACTTTTTATGCATCAAGCCATGGTTTCCTTCTTTTGACCCTCGAATAGAAACGTTTTCTTCAGCATACCTTTGGGTAAGATTGCCTTACCTTCCTCTACAATTTTGGGAGATCAGGTGTTTGGAAGCCATTGCGAATGGACTGGGCAAGTACCACAACATTTCAAAAGAAACCATCAACTATGAAAACTCTACTTGTGCTCGGGTATGTGTGGAAGTCGATTTATCCATAGACCTTCCTGCAGAAATCTCCTTAAAGGTTGGGAGTAGGCGCTGTAGACAACCTGTAGACTATGAAAAGATTCCCTTCAGATGTAGAAAATGCTTCTAAACCTCCCATGTTACATCTCTGTGCAACAAAAAGAAAGGGTTTGAGCGGAGCAAAGATATCTCAAACCAGCCTACTTGGTGCCAAATCCAACCACTATACCATTGCATCCAATGCAAAGGGTGAATCTTCTACCACAAATGATCTTGAAGGGGAGAAGACTGCCTTTGGCTCAACTTCCACAACAGATTCGCAAGGTATAGATGTTGAGTACTTGAATGGTACTAGTTCTGCTACAATTAAGTCTTCAAACTCAACACCATTGATGAAATCTGGTTCACAATCCCAAAAAAACGCTTCCCATAGAGACATTGCCAAGAAAGGACATTGCATCGAGTTGATCCCTCCTTAGTCTGAGCAGGAATGGATAGAGGTTAAAAAGAAAAAATTGCCTACTTCAAATCTCAAACATCCTAAGATACTAAGATCTCCAAAATACAGAGAGTAATTTTGGGCGTTCGTGTTTTGAATCTCACCTTTTGGGAGGGGTTTTAGTTATGCTTTCATGGAAAGTCATGTTCTATGTTAAGAGTATAGGTTTGGACAACACACTTGTGTTGGGTTGTGTTGCACCCCTAGTGGCAAGGGCACGCATTTATTTTTTCTTTTTTGATTCATTCATTTTGGGAGCTGTCCCCTTGACAACACTTACCTATAAAAAAAAATAAAACTTAAAATATAATACATAATAAATTTTAAACTATAAAATTTAATTGAAAATTCAAAAAATCTAGTTAAACATATCCTATTCAAAAATCGAACTCATATAATTAGTAATGATTAAAAACATTATACTAATTGAAAAGGTTTTGATAAAATAATATTTTTCACTCGATAATTTATAATAGCTGTAATATTTATAACTTTCGAATAGTTTATGATAAACATCACATAGAGAAATGATATAAAATACTTACAATTTTTCTCCCATTAGTGCTCAGGTATTTCTTTAGTATTTATTTTACTTTCTATCTTATAGCATTTAATTCAGTCTAACAGATCATGTCATATTTGACGAAACCAAACTATCAGAGATTGTACAAACTTGAAAGAGCAGAACAATTCAGAATAGAAATCCAGATTGTATACTCTGAGTCCCAAATTGACTTCAACTTTATGAAGAAGCATTTCAAATGGGTTGCTTTAGAATACTTTCGATAAATTGTTGGAGATGTGGGCTGCCATAAATGGAGGGGCATGCTTCCACCATACAATGCTCTGCGTGATTACTATTTTCCTGAATCAATTCTTGACTATGTAGCAGAATTTGCGTCCCGTGCTTCATCAGAAATACTCTCGATATGTTTCGATATTCCTAAAAAAATAAAAGACAATGAAGGCTCCCAGGACAAGTTGCAACCATACCTTTTGCTATTTTCTCGAAATTTGTCTTGCTAATCTGAAAAGTTGGGCCCCCCATATTTCTTCTGCTGTTTGTAATACCTGCTAAATAAACAGGCATAAATGAGGCCCTGTACCATCTTTCAAACATCTCGTCTTCTTCGCTCAAAAAATAATCTGCACATTTATCCACTCGAAGAACAAGACTTTGCAGTCGAGAAGCCCGTTTTTTAATTTCTAGCATGCTGATTCTCGTGTACTCCGAATAAAGATTCTCGAGTTCTCTAGCACTGTCCATTTTATTTACTTCTAACTCGCACCGTCTGCAGACACAGGTGAAACCAAAGATTGAGTTTGAGCAAGACTTGTATCGAGAAGGAAAGGGCACCAAAACATTGAAATACGGGATGGTGATTTCCTGGCCCGCATCAATGGGCTTTGTTGCATGCATCCTTAGAATATCGCCCACATTAATTCTTGTTGTGTTAGGCGTGCATGAATGGTTTGCGAAAGACGGGAGCAACCACACCCCATAATACATTCTGGCTTGAATATTGTCGAAAAGGGCTGGTTCTTTGCAATTTTCTTTCATTGCGACTGGAGATGAATCGTCAAACGCAATGAGTTGTAAGATGCTAAGGATCTCGTGGTCCTTCGCCGTTTCAGATAGCTCATCAAAATTATGACACAACCTAGCCCAATAGTCCTCGTACCCTCCAGCAGTCTCGGAAACAAAATCCGACATTTTGGGAATGTATTGTGACAGATCTTTCATGCAGTGAGAAAGAAAAATCTGGCGCGTCTTTTCTCCACATGAATTCAAAGCGTCTTTCACAATTTGAATCAGTGGATTAAGATTCACTCCAGGCTCATGAGAGACGGCCAAAGCCTTACTCATCAATACTACCTGCCCTCGCGGCTGGATATTCTATGTGGCAAACAAACCCCTGCCGCAGCCATTGCCTGTCATCCTGATCTCCACTGGCCCAATGAAATCGCCATCTGGTCTCAATATACCGAGGCTGTCTCTCAGCGGTCCTACGATAGCTTCGCTTATGTCGAAACTATTGGCGCCGTATGTAAGATAGATGCTTGTTAGGACCTCTTTCATCCCAGGGTTGAGAGCAGATGAATGCTCAAGGAAGCAAAATGCCTCCCTATAATATCCCACAGATAACAGCGACTTAATTTTAATCGCATATCCCCTGCTGTCAGTGGGGTTGAGTTCCAAGTATCTATCTACATACTGTAAATATTTTTCAGAAGTCAGATCTGCCACACCAGACCCGCTGTCTTGCGAAGCTTCTTGAGACATGCCTAACTGTTTTCCTTCTTCAGGGGATTTGTCTTCAATTGTCGATTTAATCTATAAAGCTCTGAAAAGAGGAAAAATAATGACAAGTTACATGGGCTTTATATCCGAATCAAAACGGTTTTTCTCGAGGAGAAAAGATCGAATTAAATCCTTAGATTAGAGATTATTGAATTTGAACGACAAGAATGGGACAAACATACGCAAGATAGCGATACGCAACTATCTTGGAAATAAGATGAAATTAGTGAGCCTAATGCCATTCAAGCTTCGGTTTTCAATAAAATACCTATTGTTGAGTATGAAATAGTAATGATTCTCATAGGTTCAGATAACATATTTACCTGGTAGAAACTAAATCCCTGCGTGTAATCAATAGCGAATTTTCGATTTAATCTTTCTAAGTTATTACTGCTTAGCTTATAATCAAGGCCTTCATTCATTAATAAAATTTCCTCTGACATAATCTTTTTGAATCTTTATGCTTAGCTTAAGATCAAGATTTTACAAACCAGAAACTCACACTTGAATTGAGTTACAGATATAAAGGACTCTATAACACATAACACTGAAACCTCACCAGAACCGTCAAATTCATTAGTCTTGAATGTAGGAAATGTTAATTCATTTGAGTAGATAGAGATCTTTCTAGTAAAAAGAACTATGAACATTTGAATATCGTCATATTATGAAAAAAGATTTCCAATCTTGAACCAGAAAGAAATTCTAATACAGTTGAAAGCAAAATAATACGGAGAACTGTAGGCAATGTACCTAAAAATAATGCCGAGAACTGTAGCAAAGCCTTTGATCAGAAACCCTAGCAAAGCCTTTGATTAGAAAGATAGCTGGAGCACAGACGGATTCACATATCTGTTAAAGATTAGCCTAAATAAATGCATTCCTTGCGATCTAGTAATAAATATAGCTGCAGTATGAATGGTAAAAATCAACATCAGATATTTCAAGTCCGGATGACTGATAAATATTTATCACGTTAAACAACAAAATTCGTAACCATTAAACTTGCGAAACCATTAATGCTTAGCTTAAGATCAATATTTGTAGTGGCAAAATAGAATCATATAACGTTAACTAACCGAACAGTGGCAAAACAGAATCATATAACGTTAACTAACAATCGAGTACTCGAACGGCATACTCGTGAATTAACCGCCCTTTGCCGTTAAACAATATTTCGGTCGATATTATTTTCCCGACGTCTTACATACGACAAGTTATAGGATTCCTAAGATTTTGAATTTTGTTTCCCTAAGCGTAGGAATAGTTTCTGTCTCATTTTTATATATTTTTACTTTATGTTTTGATATTCATTTTATTTTTACATAATTTAAATATTTAATTTTATATTTGTTTTATTTAAAAAAAAATTAATATATACTTTTAATTCCAACATTTATCTATCTTTGTTTTGAGTATTTTTTAAGTGTGGGAATGATTTTGTATGGCACAAATCTAATTCAATTTTAATTTTTTTTAAAAGTTAAGTTTTTGGGTCTTGTCCTTTCCATTAGCAATTGATAATTGATTTGGTATATTTTATGGTACAATGTGCTATGTCTTGGTATATAAATACATTATTTTGATCAATTTAACATATTCTAAGCAAGTACATTTGGAGCATTCCTTGGAATATTTGGATTTGGAGAATTAAAAAGAATCAACACTTGCATTAGAATTCACATCTAGACCATTATATGCTTGCTTAGTGTTTGTCAATATTTTTCCAAGGTCATAAAGCTTGTCATTCAAATGGTGAATTTAGGAGAACTTGACTCTCACAATTTGACAACATTTCCATTGTATTTTTCAATACCAATAGTATTTACGCACCAACAAACACCACAATTTGGGGCAACATTGTTTTTAGTAGTCCAAAATTTGCATGTTTAAAGTTGAGCATCATTGGTCAAATTCTAATGGAAAGTCAAATTTGTGGCACTCAAGATCAAACCCATAATGTATGGGATCAATCCATGAAATTCTTAGAGCAATTGAATTCAAATTTCACTTATCCTCTTCTAACTCATACAAAAAATGTGATTTTAAATTATAGTTCAAAAGTTATGGTCAAAATAGAAAAAACCTATGTATTCGCCCTTATAATAAGCTTTTGTAGATATCATGTTTTTTATATGCCTTGTTGATAATCTAAATTATGTTAATTAATTTTCTTATTCATAAATCTAATTTAAGTAAAGGAATCCACTTGTTTCTTTATATTTTGGGTAACCTTGTCTACTCCTACCTTCATTTTTATTCCCTTCAATTAATTAATTAAAATTGAGGTTTAGATTCACTATCCTAAGTTTTAATCTTGGGGCTATACCTTCATTCCTCATGTCCTTCCATTGATTAATTAAGATCAAGTTTAGATTTACATTATTTGATCTTTTATCAACAAACTCACCTTTGTGTATGCTTCAATCACACATCTTCTATCAAGTATTCACATAACTCATTGTCCTTAAGCTCTACATCCATGCATATATTATCCATGATGCTTCCATCTTTGATACTCTTAAGTAAATTTTATCTCATGGATCAAAGTTTTTCCTTTATGGATGTTTCTCATCATGAGTATGATCTTCCCTCCTTTATAGATTTCGTTTTGTTTATCTTTCTAGCTTATATGTACTTTATCTCCTTGTCCAATCTTTATATATCTAGTGATGTGGTTGTGCATAAGAATTATGACATGTTTCATTTGAGCACCTTGCATGATGCATCTAGTGATCTCCCTTCAAGTTATGATGACATAAATAGTAGTTTCATCCCATCTTCACCTATGTGTTCCCTATTCGTGTCTCTCTTTCTCATAGTGAAAATGGAGTCTCCTTGACACTTATCAAAATATTGACAAAAACCCAGTTTCTCTTTATCTTTTGAGGGATTAAATATAGCATTTAAATATTATGCTTTGTGAGTATGTAAAATGAATTATAAGCTTTCCAAAAAGTATAATTTTGATTATTTTTTATTTTATTATTATTTTTATATTTTATTTCTTATGAATATGGGTTTTTCACCAAACATCAAGGTATGTGTTTTGTGCACGAAAGTGTTAAATTTTTATATAATTACTTATATGTATAAATTTATATCTAAAATTTACTTATATAACCATTCAACAAATAAATAATAAAACATATTAACTATAAATATAATAATATATAAATAAGTATACTATATAATTATATATATCGATATTTGTAAATTTTTCTATATCAATAAAATATAAATCTTATATATATTTATACTTAGGGTATGTGTAGGATCATCATGGAAAAAACAGGCCCTTAAGTGGCAATGAAAATTCAAAAAAATGAGAGTTAGGCAACTTGACGTAAAAATTTGAATAAGTTATCTATATTATTTCAAAAATATGTAAAAATATAATTTGTGGAAAATTGAATGTAGTTTCTAAACTACTAGGTTATTTTTTGTAAAAAGAATATCTATCTGGTGAAAAATTGAAATTTCAATGCAGTAGTACTAAAATTTCAAGGAAAAAATAAGTAGGTGTCTGTCTGACCACCCTAACTATAATAAAATGATAATTTTTTTTCTAAGATTTTAGATATAAGTAGAGGACCCATGTCCAGATGTGATGCATATTTTTTTGTAAATTTTTTTCAAATAAATAATTAATTATGATTTTTTTATTACAACTTTTAAAAAATATAAAAAATCATATGTCTGACCACTTTAACTTGGTCAAAACTTCATGAATTTCATTTTTTTTAATCCTATAGAATGCCAAGCATAGAATGTGACGCATGTTTTGGATTCAAAAAATGTGATACCATTTGAAAGCTATAGATTTTTTCTATCAGACTATCAATCAGGACTTTAGTCATAATTCTAATAAAAAATGAATAATAATTATTTATTAGATTCAAAGTAATGTATAATCTATATTGGTAGAAAGCTGAGAAGCTCCTTTACAAACCCTTTTCGTTTCATCAATTTTGGGTAAAATAAAGTCGTCAGCCACATGGGCGAAGTCTGGAAAAGCAAGGTAGGTTGTTAAATACATTTTTCGTGTTGACTTCTTAGGATTGGTAGGTCTGAACCAAATTCTAAAGAAAGCCTGAGCCTAATCCCTAGGCATTAAATTATGTGTCATCATATCAGATATCCAATTTGAATCCAATATCTGATATGTTTTAGATATGAGTTTTAAAAAATTTATACAATTTTTAATATATGATTTCAAAAATGCAATAAAGTTTATAATTTAATATATATAATATACAATATATTTTATAATGTAATATATAATATACAATTTATGATAATCTCTTACCGAATTATGTATTTAATATATAATATATTATATTATTATGTATAATATTTAAACATTTTTTAATAGAACAAAAATACTGGTGGAGCAGAGCGATGCGAGCGCAGGGTATGCAAAAGCAGTGAAATTCGACAGGTTTGTGAAGCAGCAAGGGAAGGGCTTTGGAAAGAATGAAAAGGAAAAAGGTAGATGGGTGGACGAAGTCGAAGAAAACCAGGCGGCGTCCTCCAAGTAGGCTGGTTATAATCCCCAACGGGTATCTACCACTGGTAAATGTGAGACAAAGCAGAAACATGACGATCCATCAGAGCCAAGCATAAACGAAAGGCTGGGGGCAAGATTTGGCTGCGAAGGAGGCAATACCATCGAGAAGAAGTTGAACGAAAGGGTTACAGAGGATGAAACCTCAAAAAACCATAGGCCACAATGAGCTTTCTCCAAAGGTCGATGGGTGGAAAAATGTCATTAGATCTATTAGGGGAATGTGGCCAAATACCCTATGGGATCTAGAAAGGAAAGACACGACAACCCATAATCACATCCCAAATATGGCAAGAAGGAAATCCCAAAGCCCAAAGTCGAAGCCTCAAGAAAAATCAACACTAAAGGGTTTTGGTATCAAAACCGACAAAAGCTTAATAACCAAGAAAGTTATGAAAAAAATAGAACATTCAGCAAAAACTCTAAAGGCAGGAAAAATCGGAAAACAAACATCCCAATAGAAACTCTATGGCAATAGGGCAACCAACACATAGACTTACCCACGAACATTATTAATATAGACGTCATAGAGGAAATCAAAGAAGATACATATATTCTTGAAGAGGACGCCTTTATCTACAATTTCATCGGTGTCAATCTAAGCAGACAAGTAATCAACAAGTGGATAAAAGAGACTTGGCAAATAGAAGTTCTGGTAAGATTCTTACCTAAGGGTTTCTTTATAATAGTGTTTGCTAACGAAGAAGATAGAAAAAGTGTAATAGAAAATAATATGTGGTCAATGGAAAATACACCCCTATACATGCAACCATGGAGTCTAAATTTCAATCCAATAAAAATGTGGCCATATGATCAACCCAAGTGGATAAGATTATACAATCTCCCAATGGAATACTGGGCTGAGGAATGTTTAGAAAATATTGGTAGAACACTAGGAACCCTAATAGAAATCAATTCAAATATTATGGATGGAGATCTCTACAAATATGCCAGACTAAAAATAGCGGCAATAAACACCATTCCAAAAAAAATCCATCTGGTTGTAAATGGGACTCAATGGGTATAGGAAATAGAAGTGGAAGAGATGAAATGGTTCTATCTAAAATGCGGAGCCAGGAATCACAATGAGGAAAAATGCTCTACCAACAAGCAGAGTAAGGACATCAACAACTCCCAGATAAACACGAATCACAAAAACAGTATCATACCTGAAACCAAAAAAGAACTGGCCCTGGTAGTTATGAAAAATATGCCAGGAAGAGTAAGAAAGGATAAACCCCTTGGTGATGCAAATGCAGAAGGTGTCAGTGAGGAGCCCCAAAACAAGACTGTTAACACAATTCACATAACCGACCAAGAGGGTGAGGGAAGGGATGAGACATAGTCATTGACAAGTAACGATTTTGAAGCAGATGATGCTTTAGATATTATTGAAGATAGGTGTATTTCGCAATCAGCAGCCAACCACTTAGGGTTGGGAAAATTTGGCACAACAAGGAAATAGTGGAGCAAGAAATCATACAAGCAGTTAAGGGAGGAAGAAGCTATGGAAAAAAATCTTCCCAGCATCATTAAATTCTTCAGTACCAAGGGAGGGAAATCCTCTCTTGGGAAACAATGAAAATCACTACATGGAATGTCAGGGGCCTAAAGGCCCTTGACAAAAGATGCCTAGTAAGGCGCCAAATTAAAAAAAGTAATAATAATATAATTTTACTGCAAGAGACGAAACTGTCCAGCGAAGAGGGAATGCAATTTCTCCAATATTGTCGTGATTGGAAAGGTCATTTTCAGGGATCTAAGGGAAATGCAGGAGGTCTGGGTATTTTATGGAAAGAAGAGGGGGTTTCGATAGAAATTATACACATGGAAGCCAATTGGATGGCAGCAAAAATGTATAATCTGGCTTTGAATTGCCAGTTCACATTAATCAACATATATGGCCCTATCAAAACAGAGGAAAAGGCAGATCTATGGAGGAATATTTTGGAATTTTCGCAACCACTCCTAAAAGGGAAATTAATCATGGGAGGGGACTTTAATGCCATCCTGGATACATCAGAAAAAAGTGGGGGTATCAAAACTTTGTATCAAACTTCTATTGATTTTAGAAATTTTGTGGCTGAAGCAGGATTATTGGACTGCCCAACAGAGAAAGGATTTTTTACATGGACAAATAGAAGGAAAGAATTTATAGCAATAGTAGAATGTCTCGACAGGTTCCTCATTACCAAGAATTGGAGAGATTCCAGATGGAAAATACAAATAGAAATTCTACCAAACTCAGCCTCTAATCATTTCCTCGTAAAAATAACTATTTTGGATCAATTGGAAACTATAGGGGCAAGCTTCAAATTTTAGAATATGTGATGGCGTGATGGTGGTCTAGTCATACTCCTGGAGAAGTGGTGGAAAGAGCTAAAGGTGGGAGGCTCAATCAACTTTAAAATTGTGAAAAAACTTCAACATTTAAAACAGCGGCTGAAAGTATGGAATAAAGAAAATTTCTTAAACATTTTCGCAGAGAAAGCCAAGGTCGAAAATGAGTTAGAGTCTTTAAATGAAAAAATAATCATGGAATGAGGAATGGAGAATACATAAAAGAAAAGGAATTAAAAATCAATTTATCTAAATTACTCAAAAGAGAACAAATCTATTGGAGAGACAAGTTGAGAGAAAACTGGCTACAAGAAGGTGACTCCAACTCAAAATTCTTCCACGGCTCAGTCCTTGCTAGAAGGGCAGCCAACAAAATCGAAGTAATCCAAGCAAGAGGGAAATCAGTATGGGGTCTAACCAAAGTTGGATCAGCAGCTATGGAGTACTTTGAGAAATTACTGGGAAACCAAAATCTGTATATAGAAAATGGAAGTATCCTGGATGCAATCAGCAACAAAGTATCAGAAGAAGACAATAAAATACTTTGCAAATAAATCACAAAAAAAGAGGTGAGAACAACACTCTTTGAACTCCATCTAGAAAAAGCACTTGGACCTGACGGATTCACAACCATATTTATTCAAACATGTTGGAATTTTGTTGGCAATGATGTCTGGAAATTAGTTGAGGACTTTAGAAAGAACAAGCGTTTTGTGAAAGACCTCAATAATATAGTGATAGCTTTAATCCCCAAAAAATAGGAATGCAAAACTTTTAATGACTACATACCAATCTCACTATGTAATACAATTTACAAAGTAATTACTAAAGTGCTTGCGAACAGACTGAAATCAGTTGTGGGAAAGGTAATTTCAACGGAACAATGTGGATTTGTGCTAGGTAGAGAGATCACGGATTGCACGCTACTCTTTTCAGAAGTCGTTCGCTCCCTTACCAGTTGCAGGGAACCAAGTATGCTTATAAAACTATATGTAAGTAAGGCTTATGATAAAGTATCATGGGAATTCTTAATAATGGTCATGAAAAAATTAGGTTTTAACTCTCATTGGTGCGATATGATAAAATATTGTATATCTTCAGTAAGATTCTCAATATCAATAAACAGTACATTGCAAGGTTTCTTTCAAGCAACCAATGGCCTCAAACAAGGGGATCCCATATCGCCTTTCCTCTTTGTGATAATGGCAGAATCCTTAAGCTATGCAATTAAAAAATGTTTTCAGAGAGTGGAATGGAAAGGTGTGAAAGTAGGACAGGATATAGCACCAATTACAAATTCCCAATTTGCTGACGACACCACTTTATTCGAGGAAGCAAGTATTAAGGAAGCCAAGAACATCAAATCTATAATCGACACATATGAGGCACAAATAGGTCAAAAAATGAATAAGGATAAATCAAGTATCTTTTTCTTCAACACCAAAACAACAATGAAAAAGGAAATTTTACACATACTTGGATATCAAATGGGAACACTGCCTGCAAAATTCCTAGGAGTCAAAATCTTTGGTGGCGCTTGCAAATCAAAGCACTGGGAGGAAACAACTAAAAAATGCCACTCTAAAGCAATGTCATGGAAGAACAGCTGGTTGTCACTAGCAGGAAGACTAACAATGGTAAAAACAATTCTCTCAGCTATCCCAATTTATTCAATGTCCACATATGAAGCTCCAAGAAAAACTGAACACAAAATAGAAAAGTTCCTAAAAAAATTCATCTGGGAGGGTTCCAAATTAGAAAAAAGAATACCTTTGATAGGTTGGGAATTGGCATGTCAACCAAAAGAGGAGGGTGGGGAAGGACTGAGAAAGATTGGTTTGCAGAATTTAGTACTAGGTGCAAAGCTAGTTTGGAAGCTCTACAAACAATTGGAAAAACTATGGTGCCGAATTATGCAAAGAAAATACTTGGATACTAGGGAACCATGCAGAATATTGACCTTAGCTAATCCAGGTAAACACTCGGCAGTTTGGAAATACATAACAAAATGTAGACCAATAATAACCAACCATTTGTCCTGGCGTATAGGGACTGGTTCAAAGGCACTGTTTTGGATAGACTCATGGAATGGGCACAAGAGTCTGTCAGATTTAATAGGTGTAGACCAGTATGTGGATAGGTTACAGATGGAAATGGGGAAAACAGTGAAAGACTACGTACAATACAATAGGTGCTCGTTAGGGGGACAATTCAAATGGAAGGCTATACCGGCACATCTCATGCCACATCACCTATGCAAGAAAGTAGAGGCAGAGTTAAGTAATAGACCAATATTGCTAAATAAAAAAGAAGACAAAGTGATTTGGTGCGGTGCAAAATCAAGGGAATATACGGAAAAAATGGGTTACCAAATACAAAATTTATAGTGTAAGGATAAGAATTGTATGTCAACATTATGTTGGAAATGCAAAATCCTACCAAAAGTGGGGGCATTTCTATGGGTGGCACTACACAAACAGTGCCTGCCATGGGATAGATTGAAGAGATTAGGAATTGCGGGCCCATCAAGGTGTGTATTGTGCAAAAAAGAAGAGGAGACTACAGATCATCTTCTTCTATCTTGTTTGATGGCAACCGCATGTTGGGACTAGTTGTTTGGAGCATTTGGGATACAAGGCCCAAGACAACAGAAAATTTGTGAGGCTATGAATAGCTGGCCGATACTAAATCAGAATGGTTATTGGAAAAATCTATGGAAACTAGCACCGTCATTAGTGGTATGGCATATTTGGAAGGAAAGAAATAGATGAATCTTCAAGAATCAATCCCTTGAAAGACATAGACTAATTGAAAAAATTCAAATTGCTATAGTGGAAACAACAAATAACCGATTCACATTGTGATCTAACACAAGATTCATATGCTAGGATGAGGAAATCAAGAAAACATGGTCAAGCCTAAAATTACCCAAAGATTTGACAAAGAGTAAAAAAAAGGTGAACAAAAAGGAAGTTCGGTGGAGACCTCGAGAGCGATTAAATTGGAAACTTAACTTTGATGGGGCTGCAAAAGGCAACCCTGGAAAGGCAAGAGCAAGATGTATATTTAGAAACACAGAAGGGCAGGGTGTCTGGGCTGCTTCCAAGAATCTAGGTACTTGCACGAATAACATAGCAGAAATGGAGGCGCTTGCATTGGGATTGGAATTCTGCCTATAGAAAGGAATTGATTCGGTAGAAATAGAAGGCGACTCCCAAATATGCATTCAGGCAATTACATTGGGAAAAACTCTAAATTGGAAACTAGATAACTAGATTGAAGTAATCAAATCCCTTCTTGGAAAGCTAAATAATTATACCCTATCACATGTCTATAGGGAAGCTAACAAGATTGCAGACCTCTTGGAAAATTGCGGTGTGAATCGAGGACCGATAGTAAAAGTGGGAAATGACTTGGAGCAGTGGACAGGTCTGCCAATGCTCCTAATCACTGACAGTTTTGGCGGATGAAAGATCTCTGAAATCCCTAAAAGTAGCACACAAGAACATTCGGATGGGATAGCTAACAAGTTTCAAACAGAGTTTGTCCAGTTACTTGGGGGTTGTGCCTTTCCCACACTAAAAGTTCAAGCATTTATAGGAAGCCGAGGGGAAGAAAGAGCTAAGGCGCAACTCTAAACTCAAAATCTTAAAGGATGAAAATGGTGTTCAAGTTTGGCATTAACTGCATCTATTCAAAAGAGACACTACGAATGCAGTGTAAGAAAATATTCTCAGTCATATCTCTGCAAGTGATCGAAGCAATCGAACAGATAACTCAGGAGATCCTACAAGAGGGAAACCACTAGTGTGATGGTAGAATTTATGAGGTTGTTTTATGCTTACTGATAGATGTTATGGGCACTAGAGAAGTATTGGTGGAGAAACTGGCAAGTTTTGTATTGGTAATCAACATTCAAGTAGTGGAAAACGTAATAATGGAAGTGCCTACAGAAGGCTTGGTGAGCTACCTGAAGTATAGCTTCGAGGAAAATGAGGCTACGAAAGAAGCGAATGAAGAGGAGGTCAAAGCAGGGGAGGAAGGCATGAGCTGCTCATAGCTCCAAGTCAATGCTACGAGCAGCTTCTTAGGTAATGCCTGGGAGGTATACCGGATTGGCATAATCAACAATGACCTAAATTCCTTCGCAAGGTATGTTCAGAATGAGGATTGGTTCAACAAGCGGAGAATGAAGCACGTAGTGAAACTGGGCTATGCACTGGTAGTAGTATACAGCTATGTAATAGCATAAAAGCTTGAAATATAGTCAGCCGAATAACTTATAGTCCAACAATAGTCGGATATACGATTGGCATCTATTCCCATTTTGTAATGTAGGCAGCTGGATATCTTATAGTCTAGCATTAGTTGGATATATTGTAGGCATCTATTTCCATTTTGAAATTAATATAATAGGGCACTATCCCCTCTGATAGCACTTAATTAAAAAAATAAAAAAATGTATAATATTTAAATATTATTTCAATATTTTAGTTAATCTATAAATATTTAAATATATATATATTAC
>CM021103.1:88251256-88381395 GCA_007115665.2 Sequoiadendron giganteum | reverse complement strand
CTCTCTCACTCTCCCACTCTCCCTTTCTCCCTCTCCCTCTCACTCTCTCATTCTCCCACTCTCCCTCAACCCTAAACCCTCTCTCTTTCCCTCTCACTCTCCACCTCTCCCTCTCTCCCTCTCACTCTCCACCTCTCCCTCTCTCCATATCCCACTCTCACTCTCTCTCAATCTCCCTCTCTTTCTCTCTCACCTTCTCTTTCTCCCTCCCACTCTCTCTCCCTCTCTCCCTCTCCCTCTCTCAATCTCCCACTCTCCCACTCTCTACCATTAACCCTTAGGTTTATGTGGGCATAAATCGGATATCCGATTTGTAAAACTTCGTTGTGTAGAGCTTAAATCTTACCATTGCAAAACATTTTGAAATGTTTTCCAAATCAGATATCCGATTCTATTGGATATCAGATTTGTGGGCCATAGAAAAACCCCATGACCCTACAATCTATTTGCAGCACTTTGCAGGTGAAAAATGCACAGTTTCAGACATGAAGAGACAAAGATAAAAAAAATCAGAGCATCTTGTACTCAAAATTTTCATAAGGAATGATTTTTTAGCATATTTTATGAGGTATAATGGGGAGCAACAGTTGTTGGAAGCAAAAACGTAAGAGAAAGATGACAAAAGAACAAATTGAGGAATATAGACAAAGAGATAAAGAAGGTCATAGGAAGAAAAGACAAGGTATGTTAAATATTGGTGAACCTGAGCCCTATGGTCTTTCAAGTGAAGAGGAAATTGAATATGTTCAAGTTGAAAATGTTGGAATTGAAGATGTTGAACATGATATTCAAATTGGGAATGAAAATATTGAAATTGATAATGAAAATGTTCAAGGTGAAAATGTTGGAATTGAAGATGTTGAACATGATATTCAAATTGGGAATGAAATTATTCAAATTGATATTGAAAATGTTCAAGGTGAAAATGTTGGAAATGAAGATTTTGAACATAATATTGAAGCAAGTGTAAATTATGTTTCACCAGATTACATGAGAAATGAAGAACCTTGTGTGGAAGAAAGACATATTCCAAATTCAAGACCTTCAAGGACCCCTAAATGGTTAGTTGAAATTGATGATAACATTATAAATAATTTTGAAGGCAAGAGGTCAACACGAACTATTCGGTTGTGGGCTAGAAGACTTTTCAACCAATATTTTAGCAATAAGACATTGATCGAGCAATGCCATCTTTTTATACAATTGCTAAAGATGCAAAAGATGAGACCTTTGCTAGCCAAATTGAAGATTCGTGTGAACAAGAAGACCGAAACAAAATCTATTATTGTCAAAAATATTTTTAATGCTCTCAAGTCTATTGGAAAAAATAACAAGGAAAAAGATAAGAGAGCTACTCGAAGAGTCATTACAACCGCCCTAGTAAGCCATCAATTGAAAAAGGCTCACTTTATGAGACAAACTTGTATTGATTTTGACTTAAATCATAAAACTTTGGATAAAGCACTTGCAAGAAGAGAAAGAATAGATGAGACTCTTCAAAATGATGCATGGGATTTTGTCGGGAGGCTTCCATGTGTTGATAAGAAGCTAACTGATAATGTAAAGCAGGTAATTCAGCAATTTTGGCATGATAACTCTAGAGTATCACTCAATGCAAATGATGTTATGGTTGTAGGAGCTTGGTTGTGAACATACATGATTAGAAAGAATGGCATACCTTCATTTGAATACTACGAGAAACACAAAACCATTCTCATGTATTCACACCTTGTTATAGCAACAAATGTTAAGATGTTGAAACATCATGCCAAACCAAAGAAAAGACAACTATGGACACTTAATAATGTTGATCATGAAGCAATATTGGATACTCTTAAGCAAAGAGATGACGCTTCAGGCACACTTGAATAGCATATTCAAGAATGGAAGGTACAATGCTTAGGTTCTTTATGCTTAAGTTCATTAGTGTTTTTTATTTAATACTGATATTTTGTATACTATTGCAATGCAGGTGTCTTTAATAGTGATATTTTGTATGTACTTTCGGGATATTTTTCACATGATTGATCATGGACCTATGCATTACCAATTCATCATCATTCAGGTTGTTTAGATTAATATAGATTTTTTATTATAAGCATCTTTTATAGTTTGCATTACCAATTCATCATCATTCAGGTTGTTTAGATTAATATAGATTTTTTATTCTAAGCATCTGTTATAGTTTGCATTACCAATTCATCATCATTCAGGTTGTTTAGATTAATATAAATTTGTTATTCTAAGCATCTTTTGTAGTTTTCATTACCAATTCATCATCATTCAGGTTATTTAGATTAATATAGATTTGTTATTCTAAGCATCTTTTATAGTTTGCATTACCAATTCATCGTCATTTAGGTTGTTTAGATTAATATAGATTTGTTAGTCTAAGCATCTTTTTTGTTGTGACAATATAGATTTATCATTTGACAACTTTTACGATATTCCTGGCACGATTGATCATGGACCTACCTGCAACAATAGACAACTCTAATACTTCTAGAGAGGTATGCGACAAATTACAATAATATAGATTGGTTATTCTAAGCATGTTTTCTATTCTATGTAGTTTAACTTCTACCTTCATGGTTTGTATAGGTGCTTGTCACTCCAGAATGTCAACATACTACTCTTGTGGAAGACTATGCCTTGAATGCCTCCAATAGGAAAATTTTGTAAAATTTGAATTTTGAAATGTGAAACAATGTAAAAGGGTCATAACTGTGTATAGGCGTATTCTATATGCAGTGATGTGTTTTGAAATACGGATCAAATGTCTGGTATTGTATAAAGGGTATGTTTAAAATGTAAAGAGCTCTTTAAACTTAATTGAGCTACAACTAGAGGTTTTCTTCCTGGTTATTTCCTATTGGTATGCTCGTTTGAACCAGGTTTTGCAATATCTCCTATTTATATATAATTACAATTAAATATTTTTTTTAAACTCCAATTTGATCGTCAAAACCAAACTTGGGTACAACTTCACTCCCCAAACCTTGCCACACCCTATAAACTCATCAAACATGTCTATTAGGACTTGCAAAAGCTTGATCCAATCTTAAATATTTCTACCCCCGCATTTCATTGACATTAGTATATTCTAACCGTCATGGTTTCCAGGAAATAGCCCTTCAAAGATTGCTGTCTTTTAGAACTTTGGACTCTTAAGGGAAATCGTCAATCCAATGTAGCTTAGAGTGATTTGGCATATTTGGGTGCAAAAGAGGACCATACCTAACGTAAACGTACCCATCCGGACATGTTGGAACAGTCTGTTTGGTCGTACGAGTTGGAGAATGAAAGTTGCACCACTTTGCAACTTTACACTGCTTGCATTTGGCAACTTTTCCCTCAACTAAACACTCATCACCACAGGAAAACGTCTCCGAGATAGAAAAATTGAGAGAGGTTATTGTAGATGGTCCCAACACAATCTCATATCCTCATACGGAGAGTCTGTAAGCATCACGATTTTTGAGAAATAGCCCTTTGAATATTTTTTCTTTTAGCACTTTGGACTCTTAAGGGAAATCATCGGTCCAATGTAGCTTAGAGTGATTCAGGGTATTTGGGTGCAAAAGAGGACCATACCTAGCGTAAACATACCCATCCAGACGTGTTGGAATAGTCAGTTTGGTCGTATGAGTTGGAGAATGAAAGTTGCACCACTTTGCAACTTTACATTGCTTGCATTTGACAACTTGTCTCTCAACTGAAACCTCATCACCATGGGAAAATGCCTTTGAGATAGAAAAAAATGAGAAAGGTTATTATGGATGGTCCCAACATGATCCCATATCCTCAGATGGAGATTCCATAAGCATTATGGTTTCCGAGAAATAGCCCTCTGAAGATTGTTTCCTTTTAGCACTTTGGACTCTTAAGGGAAATCGTCAATCCAATGTAGCTCAGAGTGATTCGATACATTTGGGTGCAAAATAGGACCATACCTAGCGTAAAAATACCCATCCAAATGTGTTGGAATAGTCTATTTGGTCTTACGAGTTGGAGAATGAAAGTTGCACCACTTTGCAACTTTACACTCCTTGCATTTGGCAACTTTTACCTCAACTGAAAACTCATAACCAAAGGAAAATGCCTCCAAAATAGTAAAAAATGAGAGAGGTTATTGTAGATGGTACCAACACAATATGATATCCTTAGAAGAAGAGTCTATAAGCATCATGGTTTCTGAGAAATAGCCCTTTGAAGACTGCTGCCTTTTAGCACTTTGGACTCTTAAGGGAAATCATTGGTCCAATGTAGCTCGGAGTGATTCGACGTATTTGGGTGCAAGAGAGGACCATACCTAGTGTAAATGTACCCATCTAGACATATTGGAAAAGTCCGTTTGGTTGTACAAGTTGGAGAATGAAAGTTACACCACTTTGCAGCCTTACACTGCTTGCATTTGGCAACTTTTACCTCAACTGAAAACTCATCACCATGGGAAAATGCCTCCAAAATATTAAACACTGAGAGAGGTTATTGTAGATGGTCCCAACATGATCCCATATCCTCAGACAGAGAGTCTATAAGCATCATGATTTCTGATAAATAGCCCTTTGGACTCTTAAGGGAAATCATCGGTCCAATGTAGCTCAAAGTGATTCGGCATATTTGGGTGCAAAAGAGGACCATACCTAGCATAAAAATACCTATCCGGATGTATTGGAATATTCTGTTTGGTCATACGAATTGGAGAACGAAAGTTGCACCACTTTGCAACTTTACATTGCTTGCATTTGACAACTTTTTCCTCAAGTGAAAACTCATCACCACAGGAAAATGCCTTTGAAATAGCAAAAACTGAGAGATGTTATTGTAGATGGTTCCAACACGATCCCATATCCTCAGAAAAAGAGTCTGTAAGCATCATGGTTTCTGGGAAATATCCCTTTCAAGATTGATGTCTTTTAGCACTTTGGACTCTTAAGGAAAATCATTGGTCCAATATAGCTCAGAGTGATTCGACATATTTGGGTCCAAAAGAGGACCATACCTAGCGTAAACATACCCATCCAGACGTGCTGGAACAGTCTATTTAGTCGTACGAGTTGGAGAATGAAAGTTGCACCAATTTGCAACTTTACATAGCTTGCATTTGGCAACTTTTCCCTCAACTAAAAACTCACCACCACGGGAAAATGCCTCCGAGATAGCACAATCTGAGAGATTTTATTGTATATGGTCCCAACACAATCCCATATCCTTAGACAGAGAGTCTGTAAGCATCACAATTTCTGAGAAATATCCCTTTGAAGATTGTTGTTTTTTAGCACTCTGGACTATTAAGGGAAATCGCCGGTCCAATGTAGCTCAGAGTGATTCAACATATTTGGGTGCAAAAAAGGACCATACCTAGTGCAAACGTACCCATCCAAATGTGTTGGAACAGTTTGTTTGGTTCTATGAGTTGGAGAATGAAAATTGCACCACTTTGGAACTTTACACTGCTTGCATTTGGCAACTTTTCCCTCAATTGAAAACTCATCACCATAGGAAAATGCCTCCAAGATAGAAAAAAATGAGAGAGGTTATTGTAGATGGTCCAAACACAATCCAATATCCTCAAATGAATATTCTATAAGAGGGTTTCCGAAAAATAGTCCTTTGAAGATTGCTTCCTTTTAGCACTTTAGAATCTTAAGGGAAATCGTCGGTCCAATGTAGCTCAAAGTGATTTAGCATATTTGGGTGCAAAAGAGGACCATACCTAGCATAAACGTACCCATCTATATGTGTTGGAATAGTCCGTTTGGTCGTACGAGCTGGAGAATGAAAGTTGTACCACTTTGTAACTTTACGTTGTTTGCATTTGGCAACTTTTCCCTCAACTGAAAATTCATCACCACGGGAAAACGCCTCCGAGATATTAAAAAATGAGAGAGGTTATTGTATATGGTCCTAACACAATCCCATATCCTCATATAGAGATTCTATAAGCATCACGGTTTTTGAGTAATAGTCCTTCAAAGATTGCTTCCCTTCTACACTTTGGACTCTTAAGGGATTTCGTTGATTGATCATAGCTCGGACTGCTTCGGACTGTTTGGGTGCAAAACAGAACCATACCTAACCTAGATGTACCCTTCCATACATGATGGAACAATCGTTTTGGTCATACGATTTGTAGAACAAGATTTATTGATGCACTTACAAGTAGTTTTCAGCCTCCAATCGAACTCCAATGTTGTTTTTTGTGCGAAAAAAAGCCATGAGCCCATAGCTTGTTGCAAAAAACTAGTCAAAAACCTTTATTTCAACCTTACCACAACTTCTAGAATCCTATCTTGTAGTTCTCTTTACAATTTTAATAATTTTCCTTCAAAAGACTACATGGCAATTTTGACAATTTTGAAGCAAGAATGCATTTTTGGCATATTGTACCCCTAGACTCAAAACTTCAACTTAATACACCTTAAATGGTCTTCATTGACCTTATTTAGCATAAATAGATCAAACCTAACCTCTCAGCCTATCAACCTTCAAATGTTTAATCTCGCAAATAGTAGATTAGGTGTGAAACTAGAGAGGAAGAGTTGATGGTGAGTGGCCTAGTGAAGGCTAGAGAAGAAGAGTTTGAGGAATATGGTGTTCGGACAGGGGATTGTCCTTGGTTGTCATATTTTTTTGTGTGGAAAATGTATGCTACTATGGGGATGTTTCTAACCATAAAAAAGTTGAGAAATATTATGAAGAGAAGAGTTGAAGGGCATAGATACATGTCTAGTTGGCAAAAGCTTATGGAAGAGCATGAAATAGAGATACTAATGTATGGATGTTTAGTTTTGTGTATTGAATTTTTGTGTGTAGATGTCAAATCTTGGGAAACACCCTTTGCAGGTGTCAATGAAGACAAATAGCAACAAGAAGATCCATTTGAGAAGGATCAAGCATGGCAAGATCAAGACAACACAAAGCATGAAGGGTGCAAAATCCCTCAGATGAAGATTTCCATGCAAGTGACTTGGAGAGGGTTTGAAGGGATTGTGAAGAAGATAGGAGTAGACCTATAGAGTGATTTATGGGGCATAAATATTTTGTACCCGGGGAGTATGGTGCAGGAGCATCTAAAACATGTAAGATTTCATGAATTGACAAGGCCATTGCTCCTTCTATATAGGTTGTACCTTAGAGGAATGGGCATGAATTAGATAGGGGTAGGTGTAGGAACAAGTTTTTAGGGTTGATAAAGGTATTAGAGTGGTCTGAGAAGGCTGCCTTCTTAAGAAATACAGATTTTTGTGCCTTTTGAGTAAGGCTAGAGAGTGAGCTTTTAAGAAGTTAAATGAAAATAGGTTGGGACTTGTTGGAAACTATTGGAACAGGTGTATTTAATGGTGTTTAAGAGGTTTGAGTGATTAAGAGTAACCTAAGAAGAGTAAAAGTGTGAAACCCTAGTTGGAAGGGGCAAAAACAAGGGAAAATTGGTGATTTTACAAAGAAAGTGTAAGCAAAATTATGGGGCAGCATAATACAATGATGTTTTAATTTTAAGAAAACAAAATTAAGAGGGAATGAAGTGGTTTCAGAATTGAGTGAGGTCAGAGCATACAAGTTCCAATAAGCCCTACCAACAAGCCAGTGAACTGTTTGATAAAAAACTTTGGTAGACATGTATGAAAAAAGTGGTAGCATAGACAAGGTAGTGGAATATTTGAATAAAAGCCTCAAAGAAATGTGGTCTCATAGAATTCCATGACAAAAAAATGCAATTGACAACTGTTGGACTAGTTTTTAGTTATGCAATGTGAATTAATTGCATAACTGCTTAGGTTGACTTTGTAAAAACTATATTGTAATTGAAATTTTTTTATCTATCAACATCTAGTTGTTAGCTATGCAATGTGAAGTAATGCTTTGAGTAACTTGAAAGATGTGCAATGCAATGTAATCAGCGATATAAATATAAACTAATAATATAACCATTCTTTTTTATGCTATTGTACATTTATATTTAACCATTACTCGAGATAAAAATTTCAAAGAGTTTAATCATGCACATGAGAAACAAATTAAATTTCAATTGTCATCTTCTATATATCAAATTATCCAATAATCAAGTGTATGTCCATATTCAAAAATGGCATCGACGCCAACTCAAACAAAGTTTTACAAAATGTGGCATATGCCATCTCAATATCTATTCAAAATTTACATGCCAAAATGTCTATATCATCCTAAACTACTGGTGGATCATCAAAATGGAGCCTCTTTGAAGCACTCATTGGCTTTGAAGGTAGCTACACAAGCAAAATTCAAACCACAATTGAGATTAGTTATACTATATAATTTAAAATCTAATAATTAACATCAAAATCAATATACATTGAATTTTAATTGAACTCTAAAATTGATATCTTGATTACCTGAAATATACGTCTCTTCAAAGGGTCAAGAGTCCTAGAATATATGAAACCAACTTTTGAAATGCAAATCTATATATGTGAAAAAAAAACATAAAATCGATCCAAGTTAGCATACAATTATTGGTAATAGGAAAATATTTACCAAACGCAAAATAAAATAAACACATACCTCTTTAGGTTGATCTTTTTCTTTATCTCTTTCAGGTGTTTCAACACCTCCTCCTTGAGGTGTTTCAACACCTACTCCTTGAGGTGTTCCAATACCTACTCCTTTAGGCGGTGTGTCACTTGTCAACAATGATGTATAGCTCATAATTGCTTGTACATAAAAATGACAAGTACGTATGAAACTACCAATCTATGTCGATGTATGTATAATTAATATAAGATCTTAAAAATATTAATTCAATCCAATTTGAGTTCAATTACCTTCCCCTTACCTAACTTTGTGCTTCCATAGTCTGGACGAGGCTGCACCTCACTCGCACTAGGTATTTCCTACAAGAGGAAAATAAGATAAACATATAAGTTATTATATAATTTCATTAATTAAAATTCAAATGACAAGAAAGTATATAATAAAAAATGTAAACGAGTGAGTGCGAAAATATATATTGTGTGCATGTCAAAGCCAAATGAAATGGCCCTAAGGGTGCTATTAGTCACCCGTGTGAGTTCCTCCTTAGACATCAACTGTTAAATATACCATGTAAAAAAATATTAGTACTTGATACTATCACTTATTAATATTCGTTTAAAAACAAATGCAAGTTATGAATTTACAACTTAAATCTTACCTATGTCACTATTCCAACATCCCCCTCTCTAGCAGGAGAGGACTTTGTAGGGTGTGCTCCACTCTCCTATGACTGATCTATAATGTCCATATCATGGAGGTCATAATCAGAAGTGTCCAAGGGATGCTCAACGTGGTATACAAGAGGACCCAAGCATATCTAGTGGCACATAGTGCAAGTATGTGGCACACAAATATGTGGACCTGAGGAGGATGATGCAGCAACACTTGAGCCTTCGCTAACATCACCAGAATGTGGCTGAGCTACTGTAGAAGCATGCAAAACCAAATGACCACTCAAAGAGTGAATAGCCTGAATAGTCTGTGTGGTTGCATCCTGGATAATCTTTGAATGATATACTAGAGGTGGAGGAGGAAGGGGAGGAGGGAGAACATATGGGTGCGGGACTAATCTAATTGCCCCTGGTCTATCTTAGGGCATACCTCCATCGATGCCTTGGAAGGGTTTAATGTCAAAGTAATTAACATGATGCCCTAATACAAACTCAACATATAATTTTTTAATATAGTAAAATGGTATATCAAAATTGTTGTTCGGTGGTTTATCAAAAACCATATACCAACAATCCCAAAAGTTATCTACAATGTCCCTATTCGTGGACCATTTTATAGAAAGTTTTATTTTATTAACATTCACTGGCAAACCGGTGCAGGGGTTAGTGAATGAAGAGGCAATTTGGGCTTTGGTTATTTGGAGATCTTTCACGTCATCATAAGGCAATCCACATGCATAATATTCCCTCATGTCTTCTTACCATGAATGAAAGGCATTATGTTGGGTGGAGAGGGTTTCTATATTTTTAATTATTTCCTTCAATGTGTTTTTCATATCTCTCAATCGAGGGATTGTCTTATAAACTTCACAAATGCCCCTCAATTGCCCCAATTTTTCACCAATTAAGTCTTCAATTGGTGGCTACGGAGGTGGTGGAGGATTTGGCTGCGGAGGTGGTGGAGCGTTTGGTATTTGTGCATTTTCATTCTCAGCCATAATACCTTATTAAAGTTAAAAACTAATTAATCTAATTGAAATTACACAATATAAATGAAATTATTGTAAAAAAACCCTAGTTTTTAATAAAAATCCAAAAAAAACCCTATTTTTTCACAAAAATCCATAACAAACACTAGTTTTTGATAATAAAAAAATGAACAACACTAGTTTTTAATCAAAATCCATTTAAAAACATTATTTTTTAATAAAAATTCATTGTAAACTTTAGTTTTTAATAAAAATCAATAAAAAACCCTACATTTGATTAAAAAATTCATTAAAACTACTTAAAATTATAAGAATCTAATTGAAAAATTGATTACAACATTAAAAAACCAAAAACTTACCTTCGAAATTGGATATCTAGTGAAATCAGATATCGGATTTTCACTTCTCCTTGTGCGCCTATGTTCAAAGTGTGTAAAATGACTTTGACAATCGGTTGCTTTTTATTTATATTGTTTGCGCAAATTGGATAATCGGATATCCAATTTGTAAAAAAAAGGTTTGAACATTGCTTTGGAAGAATGTATTGACACCCGAGCCTAAAAAAAGTCAACTTGGCATTTCCATGTTTTTAGTCGATCCAAAACGTAATTTTTTTCCCATTGCCATTTTTGGCCCATCATGATCCTGCACATACCCCTTATTTATATATTTTTATATAATATACATATACGTATATTATTATAATATAAATAAATATAAATATAAGATAATTGTACTTATATATATTATATTATATATAATATAATATAATATAAACAAGTTTAATATACAATATAAATAAATATATTATATTTATATTATACATTATATTATATATCATATGTAAATTATTGCATAAACATATATTTTTAATTATAAATTATATTTATATGATATAATATATTTAATATATTGTATTTTTTATGTGTATTATATTAGATTACATATGATAAGTAAATTACTAGGAAACATATATTTTTCATCCTAAATTAATTAATAATAAAAGAAATATAATTTTATATAATATATAATATTATATAAATATTTATACTATTTATTTATTTGTATTTATATTATAATATTTATTACTTGTTTATACAATATAAGGGAATAGTGTTGTTTCCAAATCAAAACATTGTTGTGGTGGTTCCCCCATTCTTTGATCTTGAACCAGTCTAAAAATAGAAGCTTACCAAAATATAAAATTTTAAAAATATTACAAAGAAAAACAAAATAAATTCTATATATGTAAGCGATAATAACATAATAGTATAAAGTAATATTATATAATAATATTGTACGAATCTACAACAATGGAGGTCAATATTTGAAAAATAGGAAGGCTCCAGTCCTCCATGAGGGCCTCATTCTTTTAATCATGGAGCATGTCAAGTCCCTTCTACTTGTCCCTGCCATTATGGGTAAGGAGAAGACTCTGAGTGATGGGTCGGATTCTTCTAGTTCAGACACTAGCAATGTTGAAGATGAAGAGTGGGAGGAAGAGGAGGAGGAGGAGGGTCCCCCATCCCCTAAGGCCACCTCCTTGAAAAAAAGTAAGAAGGGTTTCCTTAAAAGTTGTTAAGATCCTAAGCGCCTTATGTTCTCTGATAGCAAGGATACAAAGGTGGGGTTAGATGATTTCTCTCCCAGGAAGGTGGAGTTGGCTATTGGCAGGGGTGAAATTGATGATGGAGAAAAGAAGGAGGGTTTGTAGGAGATTGTGCTAGGCTCGGAGGCCAAGGACTAGCCAAGGAGATTGTCCAAACACATTGCTTCACTTTGGCATGTTATGTCTATTTTATGATCAAACTATTATCAGATTGGAATCTGCTCTTTGTTTTAAAGTTTATTTGAATTTGAAGTACATGTTATTCTGAAAAATACTTCAAACTGTGCATGATATGGTCTTTTTCAAAAAAAAATTATTATATCTGTATCCATAAGAGAACACCGTGTCTTGCTAATCTGAATAGTTTTGATTATCAGACTTCTATGCTATTTGTGTATATGAATGAATCATAAAATTTAGAAACTAGACTATGTCATTGGACTTCTCTATTTTCTTCGTAAGCTTATCGTTTCTTTCATAATATGCTATATTAGGAGGGAGAGTTTGTATTGCTTCTAGAATTTTTTTCTGTTAGGTCTAGAACTTCTATGATTGATTCAGATCTTAATATGCATTTCCTAAGGGTTGATTGAAAGACTACATTTTTTCTTGTATCGAGCCTTTGGTGTTCGTTCTCTTCCTACCAATGAAGGGAAGTGATGTTCTATGTCTAACATGTCATTCAAAGAGGGAATTTTGTGATTTTGAAATGTTGTAAAAGCATTGGCGCATCACCATCTTTCATGTTTTTTTGTTTGCATTTCTTTTTCCCTTTTCCCAAACTTAGAGAAGAGTAGAATTTCTATAAAAATCCCAGAGGTATTCAGTGAGATGCATGTTGTTCCCCACTCACTGAATTTCCCATAAGACAGTTAGAGAGGTTAAAGATTTTATAATCAACAGTTTTTTTTTTCTAGCACGCTCGGTGGGATAGTTTCCAAAGGCCTAATTAGAAATAAAAAATATCTCTAAATGAAACCAAAGGAAAGAAACTAAAAGTTTCATGCCCAGGATTCAAACAAGTGAATCATCGAAGGGTAATTTTCAGTACTCCCAGTTACCAACTTTGGTACCTAGGAGAAGAAGAACTGTATTTTTTGTATCACCTTTGAGAAGTGGAAGAGTGAGAAGTAGGAGTCTGAAATTCAGAGCTTTGTCTACTCCACTTGAAGGCCGAAGTTTTTAGAAAAGAATACCAGTATATCCAATTCATAGGAATCTTTTTTCTATGACCCATATACCCCCTCCCACTCCTAGAAACTTTGTAACCTGGGACAATGGTAGCCCATTGTAGCCACCAGCTCCACCCAATGTCTGGCCCACCATACTTGCTAATGCCCTCAAGGCTATTCCAAAAATTTTGGGAGAAGATTGTAAAACTCCTTCTGAACACCTTCAAGATGTAGCAGAGGTATGTAGGGTGCACAGTATCAACGAGGAAAATATCGCCATGAGATTACTAGCTTCTTATTTCAAAGGGAAGGCTCAAGACTGGTATAGATCTTTAACTTTAGGTTCTATCACTTCGTGGGATGAGCTTGGGCAAAAAAAATTTGAGCATTTTTTCAAAGAAGGGAGATCATTCCTCATTATTGTACCAACTTATCACCATAAAGAGAGCCTCGCAAGAAGTCATGAGCGACTTTAATACTAGGTTTAACAAAACTTGGTAGAGAATTTCGATAACTGCACAACCCCCAGCCACTATGGCCTTTATGTTTTTTCTAAAAGCCATCAATTTGGACATCACAATCCAGATAACTTCTATGGGAGAAGATACTCTACCTGATGCCTATGAACTATCTGTCTGAGTGGAGAATAATTTGATAGACGTGGGGAAACTTCTACTATGACCTCTAATGCCTCTATTTCTTGATATCTCTGATGTCTCGTTCCAATAAGAGTCTTCTCCAAGCACTCTAGCAACCTAGATGCAAAGCTCAGCTCCATCCCAGTCTATGTACATATACCCTAATGCGCAGCCAGGTACATTGATTTCTTCTTCTTCCATGGCTGACCTTAATGATATGAAAAGCCTGATGCAATCTTTTGCTAATGAGCTAGTCCTCATTAAGCGACAGCAATTGGCACCTTCAAAACAAGAAAACCAGACATACCAAGGGGGTAGACCTTTCTATCAGTAGAATCAACAAAGTACATATCAAGGACCTTCAGGTCGGGGAGGCTAGCAATCCATAGCTGCCAACCAAATAGTCCCGGTCACTATGTCACTACAAATAGGTAAACATAGCCAGGGCAAGGAGTTTATTCCAGGCCAAAACAACTTGGTGGATGAAAAGAACGCATGGTTTTTTCCTTGCAACGATAGTCACATGCCTCGAGATTTCCCCAGAGGAAACTTGCAGTAGAAAATAGTGGAGAAAATAAGTAAAGGTGTACAGCCTAGCATAGAAGAGTATGAATCTCTCGAGATGGAGAATGCTCGATTTAGAGCGGAAATGCAATGCATGTTAGTGGAACAGGAGCTGGACATAGCTCTTGATCTGATGCTTTTCTCTTGGATGGAAGAATAGGATTTAGTTTTTGCAAACGAAGCCCTGGCAACCAGTGCTCTGAAGGTACAGTTAGATTATAATACCAAATCCAAGAGAAAACTCATTGGGGAATATGTGTCACAACCTCTCTTTCATTCCTAGCCTTGCCCATTGCCACCATCCAAAAGACATTGGTCTTAGCTTGCTGATTGATCAACTATTCAACCAAGTGTGCAATGACAGATTTTGCCAGTGCCCAACAAACTGCTTGATAAAATGTATAATCTATTCACAATGAAGCACCTTCCACAAAAGCTTAGAGAGATTATGTCATTCAGACCCAAAGTTTAGCCCATTAGAATGCTTAACATAGTGGACCAGATGAAGAAAGCGCCCTCCAATGTTTCACTATGGGACATGATATCAATCCTTGAGAAAAGGTCGTTACTTGAAGGAGCACGCATGAATGAAGAGCCAAAGTTGTGCGCAGAGGAAATATCATAATGTAATATGAATGAAGCAGAAATCCCCACATCGGATCCTCAAAATTTGAAGATGGTAGCCTATGGAAACGATTCAAAAAAAGAAAGAGGGGTAGAGGTAAGTAAGCCAAACCCAACTCCTTTCCTTTTAATGTTAATCGTGGGAGATAAGCTTCTGCATAATAATATGATTGATTCGGGAGCTAGTACAACGGTCGTGCTGAAGCAAGTGGCTGATGCTTTAATACTTAAGCATGAAATTTTGGAAAAAGGGATCATGTAGTTGGACAGGAAGAAGGTTTTGACGGTTGGTCGAATAAAATATTTATCCTTAACTCATTTTTCATGTTTGAGTTAGACAGTCTCACATGAGGTAGTGATAGTTGACATCCTTCTGATCTTTAGAATGTGTCTCTCCCAAGATTTCACTACAAAGCTGGGTGGATATCTAACATTAGATTGGTCTCACCTAATACAAAGAACTAAGCATGGGGAAAAGATGGAAATTATTTCAGAATCTCTACATGCCGAGTACATAGCAAATAATGTTGTTCTCTATTTTGAAGCTACACATACTTCTTTTTCTAAACAAGAAAGGTATTGCTATGAAATGATATAAGATGAAGAGGATACGAGTGAACAAACTCCTCAAGAGGAGGTCATCCTCAACTAGTTCATCAACTCTAATCCATTCAACAATTTCCATGCCACAGGATTGGGTACTTATGTTATATTTGATGATGACATGGTCCATCCGAGTTTGATGGAAGATCAAGCAAGTTATAATGATCCGATGGATAATCATCTGTGGACCATGTACTTTGATAGTGCTAAATGCAAAGCCAGTTCTGGAGCAAGAATCTGATTGCTATCTCCGATAGGATCTAAGACCCTTAAAGCCTATCATTTCAAGTTTCCATGCTCAAATAATGATGTAGAGTATGAAGCCTTAATCCATGGCCTTCTCCTTGCTGAGCAGATGGGTGTGAAGAGATTGCAAGTATTCAAAGATTCTAAGCTGATAGTAAGCCAAGTTTGTGGCCAAGTAGTGGCAAAAAACACTAGGATGAAGGCCTATAGGCATCAAATATGGGACCTGATTGAAGGTTTCGAGGATTTTAATGTACAAGCTATCCCTCAGTCCTTAAATATTGCAACGAATTAGATGGCTTTTATCGGGTCACAGTTTGAGCCTCTTCTTGACTCTAGGAAAAGTGTCATCCGCATTGTTGTCTGACCATCAATCCCTGACAATGAACTAGACTGGTAGGTATTTTAGGATGATGCCCAAATAGCCAATTTTGTTCAAAGGGCTGAATGACCTTTAGACCATTTGGGATTAGATTTTCAGCCGCTCGAAGGATAGGTCATTCAACTAAAAGGAAATAAATTGCCTCAAGGTTTTATTTCCCTTGAGAATCTTTTTGACTGTGAAGATGTTAGGATTGGCAAGCAACAGTTCACAGCCGACGAAAAGGATTACAAAGAGATAGAAGTCAGAAATGACAAAAAGCTGAAAGTTGAGAGAAATGTATAGTGGGAGGATCGAGAAAGACTGAAGAATCTGTGTTCCAAGTATGAAGGGCTTATAGCATGGACTTATAATGACCTCAGAAGGTATGACCCTGGTATAATTCAGCATACCATCGACTTGGCGGAGGGGTCGAAGCCCATCCAAAAAAAAAAAGGCTTGTTAACCCAAAGGTTGAAGTGCTAATGGATCAAGAGCTCACCAAATTGATTGAATCGCAAATCATTTATTCGATTAAACACTAAACTTGGGTGTCTAATCTGGTATCGATTCGGAAGAATAATGGTGACATTAGACTTCATGTTGATTTTTAGGACTTAAATAGGGCCTCACTAAAGGATCATTACCCTTTTCCATCCATGGAGCAGATCTTGCAAACAGTGGTCATGTCTAAGATGTTCTCATTACTCGATGGTTTTTCAGGGTACAATCAGGTACTTGTCAAGGAGATCAATCAACATAAGATGACATTCACCACAAAGTGGGGCACATTCACAAAGATGCCTTTCAAACTCTCAAATGATGGTGCGACCTTTCAATGGGGCATGGATATTTCTTTTTTAGGGTTAATTAATTCAATTATTCTAATCTACCTGGATGACCTCACCATCTTTTCAAAAGTTGAAGCTAATCATTTTGAATATTTAGAGCAGATATTTTAGAGATGCCAAAATTTTGGGATTTCCTTAAATCCCAAAAAATGTGTTTTCGAAGTCCCTCAAGGTAAAATTCTTGGTTTTGTGGTGTCCAAGGAGGGGATTGAAAAAGACTCTGAAAGAGTTAAATATATATTAGATTTTCCTTTTCCAGTAAATAAAAAAGGGTTACAATTTTTCTTAGGGAAGATCAATTTTGTCAGTCGTTTCATCTTCGACTTTGCAGGCATCGCCAGGCCCATTACCTTGATGCTTTAAAAGAACATGATTTTCAAATGGACCCCCAAAGGCAAGGAAGATTTCAAACAAATAAAGAAGGCTATTTCTGTTGCTCTAGTATTGGCCAATCCGGACTTCTCTAAGGATTTTTTGCTATATGTATACAATGAAGAGCATAGTATAGCATCTGTTCTCACCCAAAAGGATGAAAAAGAGAATGAAGAGAATTTGATTTATTTTCATTAAAGATCTCTTAAAGGCTATGATACCGAGTATAATTTTGTATAAAAATAGGCATTTGCCATTGTCAAGAGTCTCAAAAGTTCCAACACCTAGTGTTAGCTAACAAGATCACTATTTTGGTTTCTCACCCAAGTGCAAGGGAATATATCATAGAGGGAGAGATAACCAAAAAAAGAGCTAATTGGATCACCAAAATCCTAGAATATGATGTGGACATCAGGCCAACCAAGCTTGTGCAAGGAAGAGGCCTATGTGAATATATTGCACATGAGTCATTTTTAGAATCCGACAAAGAGATTGATCAGGTTTTTTCCAACCAACTCAAATCCAAAGAGTCATGGGAAATGGATCAAACATTATACATGCAGAAGGGATATTACCCAGTAGCCCTTCCCCTTCACAAATATAGATACTATCGACTGTAGGGTGCCAGGTATGTATTGGTTGAGGGAATTTTATTCAAAATAAACTATGACAGAGTATTACTCCGATGTCTAGATAAAAATCAGTCAGATAACATTCTGATAGAATTTCATAGTAGCCCTCTGGGAGGGAAATTTTTTGCTAAAACCACCACTCTAAAAATTATGCGAACAAGATATTATTGGCCCTAAATGTTTTCAAAAGCACATTGTTTGGTAGAAAAATGCACCTAGTGCCAATTCTTTGTTGGAAAGAGAAAGAATTCTACTCTACCTTTGAGTCCCATTGTAACTGAGGAACCTTTCGCTCAGTGGGGTTTGGATTTTATTAGGATGATAAATCCTATCTCCAATGCTAGTCACAAACGGATTCTCATGGTGACTGATTATTTTACAAGATGGATAGAAGCTATCTCCCTAAAAGGTGCTACGAAGGGTGAGATTGTTAGCTTTCTAGAAGGGCTAGTGCCCAGGTTTGGTTCACCAAAGACCATCATATCCGACAATTCTAGGGCCTTCGTAGGTTCGAAAGTGTCTTATTTTGCCATCAAAAATGGGATTTTTCTTAAAACCTCTTCAAATTATTACCCACAAGGAAATGGTCTAGTAGAATCAACAAATAAAAACCTAATTAGGTTAATCAAATGTATCAAGTCTGAACAACAAAGGGAATGGCATGAAAATTTACGGTCCACCCTGTAAGCAGATCAAATTACACCAAAAAAAATTTTGAAAACATCTCCTTATGAGCTAGTCTATGGTAAGGAGGTAGTTCTACCTATTTCTATGGAGTTACCCGCATTACAATTACTGAAAGCCCTAGAAATAGAGAAAAACGACGCAATGGAGGTATGGATAGCCGAATTTCTAGAGCTGGAAGAAAACAGAGAGAAAGATTTCAAGGCCATGATCAACTGCTAGCAAGTAGTCAAACGTTGGTTTGAAAAAAAGGCTTCCAACCTATATTTTTCAGGAGAGGAGCTTAGTGCTAAAATATGATGAGCACTTCGTGAAACCAGGACAACATACCAAATTTGAAGCACTATCGAAGGGTTCTTTTCGAATCAGTGTGTGTGAAGAAAAGAATGCCTACGAGTTAGAAGATATGGAAGGTAATGCATTGGGGATATCGGTGAATGGTATTCATCTAAAACCATTCAACTAAAGTACGACATTTTATTTTAAGAATTGTTCGTAGACATGTACTATATGTAAATTTTGTAAAACATTTTTTTTAGTTTAGAAAAATAAGTGAGGAAGTACGAAAAATCTATTATATTATATTTTTGTCGAGTTTATAGTATTGGGTAGCCTGAGGCTCAGATTTTAACATAAAATCTATATTCAAGCAAAACTGAGAAGTGGGTATTCGATCAAAATGCAAAAAAGGGACAAAATTGAGGCATTTTTACAAAAAATAACAAAAGGAAAGGCCTCTATCTATCGTTATAAGGGATTTTTTCCCATATCATTTTTTCTTTTTCTTCTTCTTTTTCTTCACATGCAGTAGGGAAGCAATTCACAAACCACAACCTTATTCCGTGCAGCCAAAGACGACGAGCTCATACTACTTTTTGAAGTTGTACTGGGTAAGAGCCTAATTGACACCATACTCCTGGAGGAGGTAGGTAGCAGTAGGCAGAGCCAAGGTGTAGTGGTTGTTCAGGTTCATGGTGCAAAAGTCACTAAGGAAGGGAAGCCAAGGTACATCCATGCCACGATCAACGAACTTGCGAAGGTCCATTGCGGTAGGAATTTCGACACTAGGGATAGTGACTTGCACTATTTCACCAAGCCCCTCCATTAGAGAAACATAGAATATGCGGCAACAAAGCTCAACTATTTTGGTCTTGGTGATGTTCAGGTCTAGCAGAGAGGCCACGAACCAAGACAAGATGTTGCAGTTGGTGTGCATCTAGTTCTCATCCTTGATAAATTCCATACCCACGATTCACTGAAAGGCAATTACCCCCAAACAGTCACATTTCTTTACCAGGAGCTTAATTCTCTTGCTTGTAACCTCCCCGGTGAAGGCATACTTTGGCCTACATGGGAGAAGGCAGATGGGAGTACCATGACCAACAGTCATGGTTGGAATAGAAAAGCAAAGGAAATATAACAAATAAAATAAGATAGCTAAACTCCAAAGTTTTTTATTTTCAAATGAATATGACCATAAGGTGGTATAGATATTTATAGAAAAGAGGTGCCAAAATGAATAAACAACGGAAGTTCTATTTTTGGCTAGACGGTAATGAGAAATTTTGAGGCAGCTGACGAATAGAGAATCAAATCTTATAGAAAATTTGTCACAACGTTGAAAATTAATGTTTAGATGTTGGGAGTAAATTCATGTATGAGCCTATTTTCAACACTTTTCCTTAGCCATCATTAGCATTGACCAACTTTCATAAGTGAAAAGATAGGGATTAATGTGTTAATGCTTGAAAAATTAATGAGAAAGTCTTTTTGAGCATACTTCGTATCGCTAAACAGAGATCGATATAAGTAATGGCACTCTCTTAGAGGAAACAAGTTAATTCTAGGAAAGAGGTGATGAAAAGGAATGTACTAAATCTATTCTTGCAGGATTTTAGCATTCCTGAGGGATACAAATCCTCTACCCACACGTATCACCTCAGTGGAAGCATTTAATAGACTAGTAGTAATGGAATTTCCTTAATTGCATGTACTTCTTGGAGAATTAATTGCCCAAAAAGTAATTGTTTTCAAAATAAGCGAAGAGAAAGTGGCCATTTTAGAAAAATCTCTACAATTTTTGAGGCATCCATGGTAGAACCCACAACAACTGGAAGAAGAGCTAAATCTACACCAAGGAGGCCGGTTTTTGCTAATCTTTTTGGGCGAAAATCATTTGCAAATGCCCTAATACCTGAGGAGCATCCTTTTGAGTTTTGTAAAAGAGTTCTAGTAAAAAAGGGTATAAAAAGGGAAGCAGTGCAAGATGTCGCTAATAATATCCTCGACCCTAGGCTGGCCAAGAACCCAAAAATCTCAAAGAAGGAGATTTTCGAAGGATGAGAGATTATGACAACACCGATAATTTTGCCTCTCGGCTCTGGAACTATGGGTTGCCACAGTTTATAATACCTGCCATACATCCGTGCCCAGAGCTGGTAGAGGCATGTGCCAAGAGATTCCATGAAGGAACTGGGACTTGTTGTGCAATTTTGTACACATACCCCATTGAAAGTGGGGACCCTCTCTTGGCCTGCCTTTTGGTCCGTTTTTGTGACTTGCCCCCTCTTTTGTGCTTATCTTTGAAAATCCTGGGGTTTTGCTCCTTGGTGCTTGCCTTGTTTGTGGGTGCCTTTATGTTGCCTTCCTGGTGGTTTTGGATTTTTGCAGATGTCCTCTTTGGGGTAGTCTCCATTTGCCTTCTTTTTTTCCCCTTTTTGTTTTTGTTTGGGTCCTAAGGGTTCGTTTTCCCCCTTAGGTTTTCCTTGGTTTGTTTGTTCTATCGAAGGTGGAACCAGGATGGGATTGAACTCTATACTTTGACTAAGTTCTCGGTTCTATTTCCATTCTTGTTCTGGCTCCGCTTCTTGCTCTTTTGCTTTCTTCTTCATTTTGTTTGTTTTCATCCTAAGGGTTGGTTTTCCTCCCTTAGTTTTTCCTTCGCTTTGCTTTTTCCTTTGCTTGTCGGAGGTGGAACCGGGGTGAGACTGAACTTTGAACTTTGGCTAAGTTCTTGGTTCTGTTTCTATTCTTGTTCAGGCTCTGTTTCCCTCATTCTTGTTTTTCCCATTGCCTTGTTTGTATTCGGCCTTTGGGTTGGTTTTCCTCCCTTAGGTTTTCCTCAGCTTGCTCTTTTGTCCTTTTATCAGAGTCGGGACCGGGATGGAACTTAGCTTTGATTTTTGGCAAAGTTCATGGTTCCTTTCCCATTTCCGTTCCGCCTCCACTTCTATCAGGGTTGGTTTTGTCTCAGCCCCTTCCTATTTTGTGTCTCTATTCCCGTTCCGCCTCCACTTCTGTCGGGGTTGGTTTTGTCTCCACCCCCGCCTGTTTTGTGTCTCCATTCCCATTCCACCTCCACTTCCATCCAGGTTGGTTTTATCTCCGCCCCTACCTATTTTGTGCCTTTGTTCCCATTCCACATCCACTTGTCTTCCTTCCATTTTCGTTCTTGTTCCATCTCTAACTCCGCCTCCGCCTGTCTTGTGTCTTTGTTCCTGTTTTTCTCGTGGCTCCGCCTCCACCTCCACTTGTCCCTGGTTCTACCTCCGTCTGGGTTTATGCTTGATTTTCTTGCCTTAGGAACTCTATTGGACCTACTTGGATTTTGATGGTGTATTGGGCATTAATGGTGTCCCGTTTGAATGCTTTTTGGATCAAGTTGGGATTGCTAGGTGTACTTTGAAGATTTGGCATGATCTATGGGTGCAGTCAAGTATACTTTGCGGCTGCTATCACAAAGCCCATCCCTGCACCCAAGGTTGATTTGGTTGGTGGCCATTAATGGTGGGTGGACATGATCAAAGGGGCTCAACCTAGTTTTGTTCGATCTAGGTCATTCGTTTTCCTAGCTCAGATCTGATGGATGGCTTGTGTTCGAGCTGGTGTTTTCGCACGCGTTGTTGTTCGCATGGGTTAATTTTTTTTTGGTGGGTGTGGCTCGAGGATCCATTCCCCTAAATTTGTGTGATCCCAAATCCAATCCATCATTTCCACCATCCCCACCTCCATCCACTTCAACTTCATCCGATTCTGAGATTGGTTCCATTCCACAACCCCAACCAATCATCCATCGACCATTACCACCACCACCAATGGCTTTCTTGGAAAATAACCCATCACCCTTGACATTCAACAACTACAATGTTATGCCCAGGAACCCTGAGCATTTTTTCTCTAAGTTTCACACAAATGACCCAAATAGGACAATAGAAGAGCACATTAGGATCTTTCTAACTTGTTTGAGCTTGAGGCTGCATTCCTGATAAAATTGAAGATTCCCATTAGTGCTAATGATCTATATATATAGTTTACTAGGGTAAAAAGAGAGGTTAATGATCCTATAGGATCATGCAACAAATAGGTTCCACCGAGCATACACTAGAATTCAAGCACCTTATGCTGGAAATGAGGACACTGCCTTAGAGGTCTACTTTGAAGCCCTTGACAGCCTTACCTCCACCTTCCTTAAGTGGAGAACTAATCCACCAACTACCTTGTTCATTGTATATATAGAGGTTGTTAAGGTCAGTACAGACCTGAGACAAAACTTGACACGACCTCTTCCATCTCTGGGACTAGCTGCTCACCCAAGCCAAGTCCAATCTCTCAACCAAGCTCTGACCAATCACATGCCTATCATGAATCCTATTCCACAATTGCCTCTAGTCCCCCACCCAGGTCATCCAATAAATTAGGTCTAACCAATACCCGATTATCCCCAGCAAAATGCTAACCATCCCCTCCATTCATAGTCACAAGCTAGTTTCCCTACATATTTTTAGAACTCAGAATTTTTGAATCAATCTACTGGTTTTGGAGGAGTGTTAGGATATTCCCCAAACACTGTGAATCTAGTCCCTTACAACAACCCTGATAAAGAAAGGTTAGATGACCTAACTGAGCAAGTTAAGAATCTAAACATGGAGGTAATCTACTTGAGTAACCAAAACAATCAACTCCAAGCTAATCAGAAGAGCATGCAATCAAGTTATAATAGAGGGCGACACTATGACAGAAATCAGAACTTTGAAAGCGGACAAGGTTCTGGTCAGAACTTTGATAGAAATCAACAAAGTGGACAAGGATTTGAAAGAAGACAACCACATAGGTAGAATAGGTCATGGAACACTGGGCCTAACAATGGAGGAGTCCCCACTCCACTATATCAACCTTCCAATCCCGAGAAAAATCTAGGTGGTGTGTACTTGGTAGAGGCCGCTTTGTCTAGAGGTGTAAGCTTCATAAGACCAATCAACACTCTGAGGTTGACTAGCCTAAATTTCAAACTATTGCTTCCACCTTTCAATATGAAGTTGAAAACAACTCCATGGGCCAAGAATTGGTGCCCTCAAATCCCTATGATTCCCCAGTTTTAGTGTTGAATCATGCTCCTTTCTTGAGGGATGAGGAGAATGAACCAAAGGAGGAATCAAGTAGCCAGAATGAGGAGGCTGAACAAGTGCTCAATGAAGACGAAATCTCTTAGCTATTTGATGAAGAAGCTAAGAACGATAATGGCCCATTGGATGAAGGAGAGGTTGATGTTGAAGAAGTGTAGATGTTTCAACAACCTGTCAGAAAGTATGATTTGAGGAGCAAGCCCCATAGGAATCCACAAGCTGGAGGACCGTTTACTACATCTGCCCCTCTACACAATTTTACTACTCCACCATATCCACATTCCAATAACAATCCATCCTACCCTTAGGTGCCAACACAATACCTCTCAAAGGAAGGACAACCAGATGTTTCCAAGGGAAGCAATGCTGATGCAACAAAGGATAGAAAGACTGGTCATTCTAAGGAGCTACACACTGACATGAATGTGGAATAGCTAGGAGAATATGTCACTGAGGAACTTAGAAAAGTGAAGGTGAGTCTTTCTACTTTTGAGTTATTAAGAGTTCCTAAAATAAAAAATGTAGTCCTTGGGTCCTTTAAATCAAGTATTGTAGACACATAAAAATGGCCTAGACTCGCAAACCATATTTTTCTATATCATGCTTCATCTCAACATAATTAAAATATTTAATTATGTCCTATAGTCCAATGCCAACTATTAATTAAATAATTCTTAATTATTTAATTATTTCACGTTTTTTATTACTCCTGGCTATTTAAATAAATAAACAAACTTTATTTAAATACATCACTAATTTCTTATGTTACTCTATAATTAAATAAATTCCTAAATTTATTTAATTATTATTAGTCCATTACTTCCTCCTATTTATTTAAATAAATAAACTTTATTTATTTATTTAATACATCATTAACTATTTATGTCTTCTCATAATTAAATAAATTCCTATTATTTATTTAATTATTATCCTCTCTAGCTTTCTTTCTAATTTTAAATAAAATCATTTATTTAAAATTATTTATCCTCTCCAGCTTTCTTTCTAATTTTAAATAAAAGCATATTTAAAATTACCCCTTTCTAATTTCCCTGTTTTTAGTAAATAATTCAAATTAATTATTTACTGTCATGTGACCCCACCTTTTGAATTAAACTTAAGTTTTAATTCAAAATAGTATTTTTCCTCCAAAAATCAAGTAATGTCTATTATTATTTGATTCTCCAGCCATGTCTTTTTCTGTGCCAATCTTATCTCTTGTCAAATGCATTGCCAACCCTTGATTTGATTTTCTAAAAATCAATCATGTCCATTCATTTCAAATTTGACCTAATGTTGCCCTAACCCTAATTATGGGTTGTCATATTGAATCTTGTCCATTGATTCTAGGGCACTTGTCAACTTTCAATCTTGGCCATTGATTAAGACATCTTATTGACATCCAATGTCAACCGTCAATCTAGATCACACATTTCCTATAATTAAACTCTCTCATAAGCTATTTGGGGGTTGATTCTTGAAGTGTCCTTATGTTGTCAAAATCATTCTTGTTTTCATCTATTTCTATCTATTATCTTTTTTCTTCATCCACACATATTATGCAAATACATGATTCTAGTGTGAGACAACAATCTTCAATATTTTGCTAGTCACTTGTCATAGGCTTATTATTGCACACTCAAATCTGAGGGAAATTATCATATTCAAGCAAAATGGAGAAGAGCAATGGAGGTGAATCAATGGTAGCATGAAGATTTGGTAATATTGTTTTATATTTTATGTCTTTATGCTCATTTGTGCTTCATTGTTTATTAGGGTTTGATTTATATGCTTTATTGCATTTCACCTTAATATTTCATCCATGATTACATTGGTGAACTTGACATATTTTGACAAATTTTGACAAATTTTGGAGTTGGATTCTTTTTGTTGCAAGTTTTGTTTGCTTTTTGTTGCAGGTTTTGCATCATTCTAGGACAAAACCCTAGTTTTCAAAGATTCAACCATAACTTTCAAACAGCTATAGATGTTTTCACAAAAACAATTCTACAAGTTGGGGACAATATCAAGAGATTCCACGACAAAAATCAGATTTTTTGGAGATGTTTTAAATTTTTTATAATTGTTTTGTTATTTTTCATAAAAAATCCCTTTTGAGAGAAAATTTTCAATTTTTTCGGAAGTGTTTACATTTATGGAAAGATCTCAAAATTTCAATAGGGGTTTGTTCTTTATGTTTTAAATTTAGATGAAAAATTATTAGTCAAACAACAGATCTTTGAAAATTAGGGTTTCATAAATATTTCTTTGAATCTCACAAACGGTTGCAGATCTATTCACAAATTTTTTTCTGCGGTTTTGGAATGATGTTCGACACCTTTAGTGAAAACATCAGAGTTTTTGGACGTGTTTTGAATTTTAAATAAAAATTTTATGATATTTCATAAAAAAATAATTTTAGGTGCAAAACATAGAATATTTCATATTTCTTTACAGTTTTGGAAAGCTCTTGAAATTTTAGTATGGTTCTGTTCTCTATATTTTTATTTTTATTTTCAAAAATATTTCCAAAAATCAGATTTGTCTTGACTAGCTAACCCTCTAATATTAGTGATCAATTATCTTGTTAGGGTTTTGGCTTTGTTGGGTTTGTGAATGTGTAGAAAAAACTAAACACTTCAAAGAACACATTGGATCAAGTAGACAAAGAATTTGGAGCTAAATAAAGTCTACGTGCACACATTCCATCTTTCATCTCTAATCATTGCTTGACAACACACTTCAATTTGTGCTTAAAAAGAACATCTTGTTTGTCATACATTTTGGATTTTGGGGTCTAAAAATAAATCTTGTTTGCTATCACATCTTTGAAATTGGGCTTAAAATGAACCATTGTCTTCAATCACACATTTTAACTTTGGGTTAAAAAGAACAAGTGCTTGAACTGTTTTACACACATTTCAATTTTTTAAAGGGAAATTAATCATTGCGAGTGTGAATCAAGTGTGTGTGTCCTCCACAACACCTCACTTGATTTTCTTTTGTCATACCCTTCTTAGGAGGCCTACTTGGAGCACACACCCCTCTGAGGGATGACCTCAATCGAGTGTGAATCCAAAGACACACTCCTTTGGGAGTTGAAATCTTGTCACTCTAAGCTAAGTCCCAAAGAACTTTATACCTTTGGGAAGTGAAGGTGAAGGGTGGGTTACCCCTTTCTCTTGGCTTATTGGAAAGATTTTTCTTCCAAATTATACCTATTCAACCTTGTGCAAACTAGCTTGAGACCTACTTGGACATACCCACTTGAATAACATTAGGCTTATTGTTGTGTATTCAAGTGTTTGCTTAATCATAACATTTAATCTTGAAAGACAAATTTATCATTGTGTTTGGTGTGTGTGTTCATGCATTTACATGTGAAATATTGTGTTTGATATGGTCCAAGTTAAACTTCCAATAAACTCTTGCCGCATCATCCAAATCATACAATCTTGTCATTCCACATCATATCCTAATCATCATCATCTCTTTAATCCAATCAACATCATTTTACACCATGATAACATTAGAAGACATGGCACTGCAACTTGTTCACATACTTCACAAAGCTCAAACAAGCCAATCACCTTTAAATCAACAAATCATTCAAGAATTCCATGACATGATCCAAACACTTCAAACAAGCCAATCACCTCAAATGTAACAACTCATAGCACAAATCCAATATCTCATGGCCACTTGTCAAATTCAAAAAGCACATCATCAAGTCCAATCACCACATCAGCAAATTTCACCTCAATCCTATGTGTCACCTATATCATCATATCAACCTCATCCATCCACATATCATGTTGCCTATTCATCAAAATATCACACATCTTCTAATGTCAACCCTTATCCATATCAATCCACCTTTCAACAACCATTATCCTATGCAAACCCTTCATCATTATCACAACAACAAATCATATCACAACAAGTCCAAACACCATTCCAACCTCAACACATTCAACCACAATCCTATGCATCACCTTTATCATCATGCCAACCTAACCCATCTACCTATCATGTCACTGCCACATCAACATATCCACACATATCACGACAAGAACATAGGATCCCAAGTCCACCTTGGAAACAAAATCAAGAGGCTTCCAATTCTCATGTTCCATTCGACAAGGGGAACACCAATCTAGTTCACGCACCCTTACCACTATCCAATCAAATTCCTATCCATAAGCCACCATGTCATAGTCCTAATCCATTGGAATCTCAACCTTCTAACCCATTAAACTCTTAATTACCCCCACCATCATCTAATTCTCCATTAAATCCACCTATAAAGGATGTGACCCAAGGGATACAAGAAAGGAATCAATTGTCACCATGTCATTCAACACATATACTTGAACATACAAAAGAGTCCTCAAATACTATGCCAAGGCCTTCAAGCCAACCATGCCATCCACAACCCCTTGAGCCAATTCAAGAGTCTCCCATCATAAGTCCAAGTCACCCTCTTTCATGCTCCTATGTTATTGACCATCAAGAACATGTCAAGTCTCTCTATGAGAAATCTCCTTCCACTTCTATTCAAGCAATCCAAGAGGTATGTCAAGAGCCTAATTCTAACCATGTGGAAACATAAAGCCCTATTCCTAATCAAGAGCAAATAATTTTCATCCAACCTATCCATAATCTATATCTTTTTTATGATCAAGATGATATCCATAATGATGAAGAGCCTATCCATGAGCAACTTGATCCTATACCCATCCGTGAGCAAGATATTCCAAATTCACCTTTACCTAGTCCTATCCATGATCCATCAACATCCACTTCCCTTAATGAGACATATGCCTCCCAAGGACACATAGAATATCAAACAAATACCTTTGATCTAAGTGAACATAATGCCAATCAAGATTCTATCGATCCTCCATCACCCACTATCAACCCCATTGCAAGTCCTCTATCATATCCTATTATTCTTTCCACCCTCTTTCATGAATGTTCCTCCTTAGAACAAAAACAACCATTATATTCTCCATCCAATAAGGAACTCATGTCTAGTGGTCCACCTACACCTAGTCCCATTGTCCATTGCATACCCCAAGGACACCAATCTCAAGATGTTGGTACTTCCTCCATGCATCGTAAGTCCACCTCCTTCCATCATAAATCCTATCATATACCTAAGACATATTTTTCCATCCTTCCTCCATCATCCTACAAATGTCAAGAGCATGTGACCATACACCTTCCACCATCAAATTTTCCACCATTACTTCCAACACCTAATAATACTATCATTCAATCCTCTTATCCATTTATCCATAAATACCCTAACATTCCTAATCATGACCAACAAATGCACACATTATCTAAAAAAGAAGCTTCCACTCATTCCACTATACCCATGGGATTTCAAAGAAAAAATTTCAATTCCTCTAGCTATAAATTAAAAAATACTAAGGACCCTCATGCCTTAGGACATCAATACAAAAAGTCAAATCAAAATCCATCTAAAAAGTTATATAAGCCCATACCTCCAAAAGAAAAGTCCAAGAGAAAAAGGGTTTGGGTCCCTAAGAAAAGGGAAAGCAAGTCAAATGAGACATCTACATCACAAAAATCCCAGCCATCCACTTCCACCTCACATTCCCACTCTATTCAAAAGTCATAAAAATACTAAGTCTATGTGGGTACCTAAAGCAATATATCCACCATCTCCTAATAAAACAACACCATTGCTTCCTACACCACCTTCCCCTCAAAAGCTTCAACTTTTATCACAATGTGTGCAACCATTGGTCATGATTCTATTCCCACATACCTCTATCTCCTCACCCTTCACTCATTATCCTACATATCTCCCCCACCACCTTCCTATGGTCCATGCTTTTGGCTAAGCCTCCCTATTCATATTTTGCATAAGTCCTATATCTTCCCTAAATAATCCACATCATAATCCACTATTTTCCTCCATAATCCATCATCTACCTACTCCATCTCCCTTTCATGTCATCCCTTACCAACTTCTATGAGCACATTTGACATTGTCCATGCAATGACATCCATTTCTAGTGGGACTATCACCTTTCATGGAACTAGACACTTGAGTCCCTTCTATCCATATTCCCCTTCTCCTATCCAAAAAGTCAAAAAGTCAAAAACAAAAAAGTCAAAAGAAAAAAAAAGTAAAGAGAAATCCCTTCATCCAACGGTGAAAACCTGGTAAACATGCGCCCTGGATAAGTACCATGATGAAAACCTGGCAAACAAGCATCATGTGTAGGTTGATCTTCTATGTCACTTACACTTGGGGGCACAATGTCTTATCTATCCAACCTATCATTTTAATGTCATATCATTTCCATCCTACCTACCATCTTTAGCCATCATACATCCCTATCATATTTGAGTCCACTTATCCACCCTTCTCCTTTTGATCTTGATAAAGACATAGGGGGAAAAGTGTTGAAACATGTTTTTTGAATATCTTTTGACATACCTCATCTTTCTAAACCAAGCCTATCATTATCCTATTGTCATAAGCTTTGTCATGAAAAATCCTAAGTATTGTACCTAGAATGGGTCATGTTGTTCCTATGCGACATAGTCCCTGGAAATCACATCCTTGCTCTCTTATGATGCATACATCCTTTCCATCCATCCATCTATCATGAGCCTTTTATCCCTTATCCTATCACCCACCCTTGCACCTAGACTTGGTTTTCCCCTTGTCATTGGTATCTAGCACAAAGGCTACCGAAATTTTCATCCATTGACATCTCAAAACATGTCAAAAATCCAAAAAAATCGTAAAATGTCAAAAATCCAAACAAATCATAACATGTCAAAAATCCAAAAAAATCAAAACATGTCAAAAATCCAAAAAAATCATAAATGTCAAAAATCCCAAAAAAATCAAAACATGTCAAAAAATCCCCAAAAAAATCATAACTGTCAAAAATCCAAAAAAATCAAAATATCCGAAAAATGCAAAAAAAACATCCAAATAACTTTCAAAACTCAAAAAACAAAGTCAACATTCATCACGTCAGTCAAATTAGGCAAACATAGTCACATCTATCAAATAAGTTAGACAATGTCAATCTCCTCACACAAAGTCAGCTTTCATCAGACATAGTCACACTTGAACACAAGATAGTCATCAAAACGTCTGCATTCAAATCATGATCCAATAGACATTATAGTCCAATCGGTCATTAAGTTAAACTCAGACAACATAGTCTAGTCAATCATCTAGTCACATTAGTCAAATTTACAAAACAATGTCAATCTTATCACTCTTTGGTCCTCTCCAAGATGTGTCCTTCTTGGACTTGGACCTCGTCAAAATGTCATTTGTCTTTTCAGGATGTGTTCTTCCTAACCTTAGGCACCGTCAAACTATCAAACCGTCATGCAAACAATCTTTGGCAAGCAAATATTGGCAAACAAATTGAATGGGTGTTGATTTTTCTAGTCTATTTTGTCTATTTTTGCTAGTTTGTTTTGTCTCTTGGTCATGTTACTAGCTACCTCGAGGATATCCCATGAAGGATTTAGAGGTGTGATGATGTCCCATGACCTATTTTCTTTGACTATTGTCTGTGGATTGTCTTGGAAAAACGACTGGGGCAGCTTGACCCTTAGTATGAGCTAGAACATTCCTTTTCTGTGACTGTCTATTTTGCAAGTGGATGACCTTGCACACCTTGGTCTATGTCATACCATGGTGTTTGTTGTCCATTTGTGTCATTTTACCACCCAATGATGATTAGTGCAGAGTCTTGTCTAGAAAAATATGCATCTTTAAAGTTGTCTCCACTGAACATCCATGTCTTCCACACTAACGCTTCTTCTATTCCTTCATTCTCTAGTCTTCTCATCCATTCTGAGAGTCCACTCATATTCTCGGAACCCAACTATCCTCTCAAGGGGGCATACCGCAACCCTCCTCGTCATTCTTCCTCATCCATATTTTGCACTGGGGTATATTCTTGACTTGTTTTCTTTGTCATAACGCGATAAACTACATCATGACAAAGAGGGGCAAATGTAGACACATAAAAATGGCCTAGACCCGCAAACCACATTTTTCTATATCATGCTTGGTCTCAACATAATTAAAATATTTAATTATGTCCTATAGTCCAATGTCAACTATAAATTAAATAATTTTGAATTATTTAATGAATTCACGTCTTTTATTACTCTTGCTATTTAAATAAATAAACAAACTTTATTTAAATACATCACTAATTTCTTATGTCACTCTATAATTAAATAAATTCCTAAATTTATTTAATTATTATTAGTCCATTACTTCCTCTTGATTATTTAAATAAATAAACTTTATTTATTTATTTAATACGTCATTAATTATTTATGTCTGCTCATAATAAAATAAATTCCTATTATTTATTTAATTATTATCCTCTCTAGCTTTCTTTCTTTTTCTAAATAAAATCATTTATTTAAAATTATTTATCCTCTCCAGCTTTCTTTCTAATTTTTAATAAATTCATCTATTTAAAATTATCCATTTTCTTCAACTTTCTTTCTAATTTTAAATAAAATCATATTTAAAATTACCCACTTTCTAATTTCCCTCTTTTTAGAAAGTAATTCAAATTAATTATTTACTGTCATGTGACCCCACCTTTTGAATTAAATTTAAGTTTTAATTCAAAATATTATTTTTCCTCCAAAAATCAAGTAATGTCTATTATTATTTGATTCTCCAGCCACCTCTTTTTATGTGCCAATCTTATCTCTTGTCACATGCATTGCCAACCCTTGATTTGATTTTCTAAAAATCAATCATGTCCATTCATTTCAAATTTGACCTAATGTTGCCCTAACCCTAATTATGGGTTATCATATTGCATCTTGTCCATTGATTCTAGGGAACTTTTCAACTTTCAATCTTGGCCATTGATTAAGACATCTTATTGACATCCAATCTCAACGGTCAATCCAAATCAAACCTTTCCTATAAGTAAATTCTCATAAGCTATTTGGGGGTTGATTCTTCAAGTGTCCTTATGCTGTCAAAATCATTCTTGTTTTCATCTATTTATATCTATTATCATCTATCTTCATCCACACATATTATTCAAATATATGATTCTAGTGTGAGACAACAATCTTCAATATTTTGCTAGTCACTTGTCATAGGCTTATTATTGCACACTCAAATCTGAGGGAAATTATCATATTCAAACAAAATGGAGAAGAGCAATGGAGGTGAATCAATGGTAGCATGAATATTTGGTAATATTGTTTAATATTTTATGTCTTTATGCTCATTTGTGCTTCATTGTTTATTAGGGTTTGATTTATATGCTTTATTACATTTCACCTTAATATTTCATCCCTGATTACAAGTATAGCAACACTAGGAGTAGCAACTAATGAGGCAATTGCAAGGCCCCCTAGTTCACAAACACCCAAAGGTCCTATTCCATCACAACCTGGGGATGGGGATAAAGAAAAAGATAAGAGTCAGGTTGCACAAGCTGACTCATAGTTGAATTTATTCCAAGGCAAAATGGAAACCCCTCCTTTTCTGATTTCTATTCGTATATTTGGTAGAAATATGAAAAATTGCCTGCTAGATTTAGGAGCATCCACAAATATTATGCCATTTTCTATCTGTAGGGCTCTTGGTATTACCCCTACAGCCTCTCAAAAGATGGTCACCCAATTAGAGAAAACAAAGGTGAATATAGTAGGAGAACTAAACATGATTCCCATGCAAGTTGTCTCAGATCCTAGAGTGCAACAAGTACTTAATATTCAGGTAGCTGACATTCTTGACATTTATGGTCTGATCTTGGGTAGAGATTTTACCAAGGCACTAAATGGATACACATCCATGGATCATTCCCACATGTGGCTTCCCTAGAAAGGAGTCCCAAATCATATCAGAATTGAGAGAGAACCAAGAATGAAGTATGTCATTACTGAGTATCAAAATACTTGAAATGAGATACTGGTATCAGAAGTCAGTATGGGGAACTATGTCCTAGCCTCCCCTATTTCGGACGAAGAAGAAATCTTGGTGTTGCAAAACTCTTTTGGTGAATCCACATCAGAAGCTAGTAGCTCCGAAGTGCAATTTGAACAAACAGAAGAACCTAGTGGTCAGGTAGAAAGACAATTGAGTTTGTTGGATAACTTCTAGGAGTTTATCCGAAAATGTGTAGAAGATCAGATTCAACTAGGTAGAAATATGAACTTTGAAGAATTGCTTCTTTCTAATTGGTGCAAAGTTCATGATGCTCATCATTCTGAACTGGAATGTTGCTTGTGTCAAACTACAACAGAACAAATACAAAGGCACATTAACACAACCCCAACTATTGAGTCAAACATATAAAGCATTCAAAATAGTCAAAAAGGGAAGGATCCAAAACCTTCTAAAGAGCCTCCGGGTGGCAACAAGGAAAAAGGTATCCCAAGAAAGAAGGAGCTAATGACTGCTGGACATTAAAGTTTGATGGATCCAAATCCAAGCAAGGTGCTGGAGCAAGGCTGGAGTTGATCAGTCCTAAAGGTAAAACCTAATTTTCTACTCAAGACTCCAATTCCAGTGCACTAACAATGTAGTCGAGTATGAAGCTCTAGTTCATGGGTTACTAATGGCATTGAGAAAGAAATTTAGAATTCTCCAAATTTTTGGAGATTCTAAGCTAGTGGACAAGCAAGTGAGAAAACAATACTCATGTCATGATAGACGGATGGCCAATTATAGAGATAGAATTTGGGATCTTATTGAAGGATTTGATGCCTTCAACATTTAGCTGATACCCCAGAGTAAGAGTAAGACTGCTAATTCTTTGGCACAAGCAATAAGTACATTGCATCCCTTATCACTTTTAGGCTTAAGGAAGTTCATTGTGGAACTTGTTCCAGTTCTCTCAGTGCCTGACAATGTCACCAATTTTCAGGTATTTGAAAATGATAGGCATATTCTTGATTTTATCACTAGTTTTGATGTATTTGCTTCTCAAGTAATTGATGAGGTTGAGCCTCGAGAGGTTGAAACTGACCTAGAAGGAGTCCTCAATCTGAAAAATAATACCATCCCAAGAGGCATGGTGCAATTGGAAAGGATCTTTGAACTAGATAGGATAAGAGATCAAGAGCATAAAATGAAAAGGGAATCCCTCAACTGTTAGTGTGAAATGTACAACATGGGGATCGAAAGTGATGTCAAGAATGTCTTTATTGGTCAGGTGTGCATTCCAGAGGAGAGGAAAGGAATTACTGATGCCTTGCACACATATCAAGATGTGATAGCCTGGAGTTATGATGATTTGAGGACATATGACACTTCAATTATTACACATACCATGCCCCTCAAGTCAAATGTTAAGCCATTCAGGGAAAGAAAAAGACCAATTAATGCTTTGCTGGAGCCCATTATTCAGAAGGAAGTATAGAAGCTACTCTCAACACAAATCATATTTCTAGTAAGACACTGAACATGAGTTGCAAACCTAGTTCCAGTCAGGAAGAAAAATGGAGAAATCAGACTATGTGTTTATTTTAGGAACTTGAATAGAGCATTAGAAAAGGATAATTATCTAGTCCCTTCACTAGATGAGGTGCTCCAAGTTGTCAACGGATCTCAGATGATGTCCTTTATAGATGGGTAATCTGGATACAATTAGGTCATGGTCCAATATGAGGATAGGCACAAAACTACCTTCACTACAAAATGGGAAACCTTTGCTTACTAGAGAGTGCCCTTTGGATTAATCAATCCTTGAACTACATCCAAAGAGCTAGGGATATTGCCTTCAAGGACATCATTGGAAAGTGCATAGTCATTTACATGGATGATTTTACAATCTTTTCCAAGAAGAGAAGTTATCATGTTGTAGATTTATGCAAAGTATTCCAGAAATGTAGGGAATTTGGTATTTCACTTAATCCAAAAAAGTGCATCTTTGGATTCATTGAGGGAAAGTTGTTAGGACATGTTATTTTAGAATAAGGTATTGCCATTGATCCTAAACAAGTGGAGGGTCTACAAAAAATTTAACCCCTGCAAGCAAGAAAGAAATGAAGTCATTCTTTGGAAAGATTAACTTTGTCAAAAAATTTATCACTGGATTTGCAAAATTAATCAAGCCATTGAATGCCATATTGAAGAAAGAATCAGAGGTTGAATGGAACACAGAGGCTAAGGAGGCATTGCAGAAATAAAGAGAGCTATTGTTGAAGCCCCTATTTTGGTGAGTTCTGATTATGCTGAGCCATTCTACATCTATTTGTTTGCTTCTGATCACTCATGTGGAAGCTTGTTGACACAAAAGTATGATCAAGGGAACAAACATCCCATAGCATTCATGAGTGCACCTTTGAAAGATGTCAAGCTGAGGTATCCTAATGTTGAAAAGTAGGCTTATGCCTTTATTTGAATTGTGAAGAAGTTCAGGCACTATATACTGGGAAACAAGGTCTTTGTTATAGTCCCTGATTCTGCAGTCAAGCTGTTGTTGATGCAAAATGAGTTGGGTGAATGCAGAGCCAAGTGGCTGACTATGTTACAAGAATATGATATTGAAATTTAACCCATGAAGTTTTTAAGGGGGTAGGGACTGACCAAGACAATGGTAGAAATGGGTCTTGACCTTGTAGCTTAGCATTATAATCTTGAGGATGTTTCTCTGGGGGACTGGTATGATGACTTTATCTACTAATTGTTGAATCAATAATGTCCCAAACACCTTAATTCAATACAAAGGAGAGATCTATGCTTGAAGAGTGGTAGTTTTATGATGAAGGGAGTTGTCTTATACAAGAGAAAGCATGCACGTGTCTACCTGAGATGCCTAGGGAAAGAAGAGGCAGAGAGAGTAATGACTGAATTTCATGATAAGTATGGCACAGGCCATGGTTCAACACCTTCCACTACAAATCAAATCATGAGGGCAGGCTATTATTGGCCTACTTTTTTCAAGAACACACATCACAATGTGAGAACTTGCCATGTGTGTCAAACTGTAGCAAGCAGGGAGAGATGTGCAGCTCTTCCACTTTGACCTGTCATAGAGGTAAAACCATTTGCACAGTGGGGAATGGACTTCATAGGTCCAATCAACCCATCTTCATCTGCAGGCCACAAGTATATTATTACTATAAATGATTATTTTACTAGGTGGAATGAAGATCTTGCTTGCAAACAATGCACTTCTAAATTTTTAATCAATTTCATGGAATTAGGTATAATCAATCGCTTTGGTTGCCCATTAGTTGTAGTTTGTGACAATGGTTCTACATTTGCATCATTAAAGTTTTCTAACTGGGCTTATGATCATGGGATTGCCATAAAATTTGCATCCAATTCCTATCCATAGGGGAATGGTTTGGTTGAGTCTTGCAATAATAACCTATTGATAGTCATCCAAAAACTTCTAGAAAAGAATCCCAAGGATTGGCATACCCAACTTAGATTTTCTCTTTGGGCAGACCACACTAGATAGAAAACATCCTTTGGAACCTCTCCTTATCACTTAGTGTATGGTTTGGAACATGTCTTTCCCATCTAGCTAAAGATCCCTACCCTGAAATTCATCAAGGAATATTATGATGGAGAGGATAAGCGTGAAGCCCACTTAATTGAATTGTTACACCTTGAGGAGAGAAGAGATGAAGCCCTAGAAAAATTTGCCAAACATCAGGGTATAGTGAAAATATGGTTTGATAGGAGAGCCAAGGTGAAAGCCTTTAGAATCTCAAACTTGGTTCTCTATTGGGATAAAGCCCATGACAAAAAAGGGGAGTGTGGAAAATTTTACAGACTTTGGCTTGGCCCTTATCAGATTGCAGAGATCCTAGGAGATAATGCCTTCCATTTAAAAACCCTCACTGGAGGAGATATCCCACTGCTTGTCAATAGGTAGTATTTGAAGCATTATTTTCAGTCTTGAGCTATTCTTAGCTCTATCCTTGTACATAAGTAGATTAGTTTTCCTTTCTACTACTTTCTTGTTGCTTTTGGTTTTTCTCTGCTTGTCTGCTGCTCCGGTTTTGGTTTTCTTTGGTCTTCTTGGGTTGGTTTTCCCTGTTGCTTTGCTTTGTGGGGTTATCCTACTTTCCTCTGGGCTTGTTGCATCTATACAACTGGTTGCTTATCTAGGTTTGCTCTAAGATTTCTTTTACAAACTCTTATCATCTTTTCAAAGTCATTCAAACTGGGAGATTTCCTTCATCTGATGTTGCATGGGTTGGGAGTTAGTTTCACTTGACTAAGTTACATTCTAGAATATATTTGGGTCTTATATCTTCACACAAATATTAAGAATTCCAAGGTTGCATATGGTCTTTAGGAGGTTTGATTAGGTGAAAAATCTTAAATTCTGCTCCAGTGCCACTATGGTTCTCATCCTTGAGTGTCAGCTTCATTGCTTGCAAGATGAAAAGTAAAGCTTTAAAAGAAAATCTCAAAAGGAGAATATGAAAAGAAAAGAAATGAAAATATTGAAAATAAAAATATCCACCTTTTCAAGGGTATCCTATTATCTCTTCCTGGGCTATGGACGCTTGGCTGGTAGTAGAGCTATGCTGGGGAGGGTCACAGTGATAACCTCACCAGGGCTATGGATGCTTGACTGGCAGTGAGGCTCTATCTAAGTTGCTTTTGGAGTTAGAATCATTAGGTAGCCCTGTCAGACTAAGTTTGGTCCTTGTTGCAACTGAGGAAAGGAAAATGAATGCATATGCACACACTTTGACCCTGGTATAGGAAAGGTTGGCTTGCTAGTGATTTTGAAACCTTGTCTATTTGTAGCCTAATGCTTGGATTGAAACAAAAGATTCTGAGTTCTTGATGCCAATTTGTCATCAAAATGCTTTGGAGCATTTCCCCAGCGGAGTCACCATTTGTTGTGCAATTTTGCACACACACCCCATTGAAAGTGGGGACCCTCTCTTGGCCTACCTTTTGGCCTGTTTCTATGGCTTGCCCCCTCTTTTGTGCTTATCTTTGAAAATATTAGGGTTCTGGTCCTTGGTTCTTGCCTTGTTTGTGGGTGCCTTTGTGTTGTGTTCCTAGTGATTTTGCAGTCTTGCAGATGTCCTCTCTAGGGTGGTCTTCTTTTGCCTTCTTTTTTTTCCCCTTTGTGTTTTTGTTTGGATCCTAAGGGTTGGTTTTCCCCCTTAGGGTTTTCCTTGTTTTCCTTGTTTTGTTTGTTCTACTGGAGGCAGAACTGGGATGGGACTGAACTTTGAACTTTGGCTAAGTTCTCAGTTCTATTTCCGTTCCCGTTCCAGCTCCGCTTCCCACTCTTTTGCTTTCTTCATTTTGTTTATTTTCATCCTAAGGGTTGGTTTTCCTCCCTTATTTTTTTCTTCTCTTCACTTTTTCCTTCACTTGTTGGAGGCGGAACTAGGATGAGACTGAACTTTGAACTTTGGCTAAGTTCTCGGTTCTATTTCTATTCCCGTTCCAGCTTCATCTCCCACATTCTTGTTTTTCCCGTTGCCTTGTTTGTCTTCGGCCTTTGGGTTGGTTTTCCTCAGCTTGCTCTTTTGTTATTTTGTCGAAGCCGAGATCGAGATGGAACTTAGCTTTCAACTTTGGCAAATTTCATGATTCCTTTCCCATTCCCGTTCTGCCTCCACTTTCATCAGGATTGGTTTTGTGTCTGCCCCCACTTATTTTGTGTCTCCGTTCCCGTTCTGCCTTCGCTTCCCCAGGGGTTGGTTTTGTCTCCGCCCTCGCCTATTTTGTGTCTTCATTCCTATTCTTCCTTCACTTCCCTTGGGGTTTGTTTTGTCTCCACCCCCACTTGTTTTGTGTCTCTATTCTCGTTCCACCTTCGCTTCTACCGGGGTTGGTTTTGTCTCTGCCCCCACTTGTTTTGTGTCTCCATTCTCGTTCCACCTCCACTTCCATCGGGGTTGGTTTTGTTTCCGCCTCTGCCTGTCTTCCTTCCATTTCCATTCCCGATCCATCTCCACCTCTGCCTCCACTTTTCTTGTGTCTCTATTCCTATGTTTCTTGTGGCTCTACCTCCGCTTGTCTCTAGTTTTGCCTCCGCCTGGGTTTATGCTTGATTTTCTTGCCCTAGGAACTCTAATGGACTTGCTTGGATTTTGATGGTGTATTGGGCATTAATGGTGTCCTGTTTGAATGTAGGTTGGATCAAGTTGGGATTGCTAGGTGTACTTTAAAGATTTGGTATGATTTGCGGGTGCAATTAATTACACTTTGCGGCTACTATCATGAAACCCATCCCTACATGTAAGGTCAATTTGGTTGGTGGCCATAAATGGTGGGCGGACGTGATCAGAGGGGCTCAGCCTAGTTTTTTTTTCTCTAGGCCATTCACTTTCCCAGCTCAGATCTGATCGATGGCTTGTGTTCGAGCTGTTGTTTTCGCACGCATTGTTGTTTGCACGAGTGAAGTTTTTTTTGGTGGGTGTGCCTTGAGGATCTGTTCCCCTAAATTTATGCAATCCCAGTTTGATCTGATGGGGGTCCTTGCTGCATTCAATGTTGGATGATGATTTATTGCTCAATGTCGGGGCCGATTTGATTGGTGGTCGAGCTTCTTTCTAACCCTAGCTCTATTTCACATGGGCCTATTTCTATAAGTATAGCACTCTGCCTCATTTGTTAGGTTGGAATTAGCTAGGTTGGATTCAGATTGGAAGATTATGTTAGAAGACTTGTAATGAGTAGATTTAGGAATAGAGTAGCATGTTAGAAGATTAGAAGATATTTTTTTTACATATCAAAAAAGTGTTGTAACAGACTTGATGATTTAATACTAAGTGCAAACATTGTGTTATGACTGGTTCCTTCTTTTGGATTGAATAATCTTGCATGGTTCTTGTTCTATCTTCTAAATCGCTTGGAAATGTTTGAATACATCTTAGGTTTAGTTAGTAGTGTTTGTGATTTAAGGCCTGGAGTGTTGTAGCAATCCCTGGTTCATACTTTGGGAAGCTTCTTGATTGTGGGAATGTTGTGAAAGGTCAGCTTGTACCTCATAGTCATGTGCTTAGTTCAACTATAGATATTCATTTAGTCTTGTTGGATGAATGCCTACAACCTAAAAATATTTAACACTTTAGAAGATTGCACTATTTTCTATAAGATTATAGGTATAGCCTGGGTCAACAAGTATTTCATCATTTGCATGGTTAATCTTAGAAGTAGTGTTAACCTTAGGGCTTTTGAAACCCTCATCTTTTGTTGTTTCTTTATTATATGGTTAGAACTATAAGTTAAAGCATCACCATATCTTAAAATCTAATGAGTTTAGAGCTTCCAACATTTGTATGTAAAACTCCTTATGATTACTAGCATTTTCACATTTTATCACTGAGTTTGTTCTACTACATAGTCATGATCTAACACCCATGAGACCTTGGGGTTATCTCTTTGTTCATAGAGACCAACCTTTCAAGCGAGATAGGATAAATTTTATTCTATCTGAGCTGTTGATATGTAGAAACACAAAACAACATGACCATAGCATGCAACAAATTAAAGGTATTAATCTCTGCTCAGGCTATACAAGATATGTTGTGCATCCCCTACAACCGGTATATTGAGATGTTCATCAAAGAAGATATGGAGACCTATTGGGAAGAATAAAATGAAAGGGAAAATTTCTATAAGCATGAAACAAGGGATAAGCCAAGCAAAGGCCATATTGTTTTTCCCTTGGCATTAAAGATGTTCCCAGACAACACACAGGATCTCTTTTCAATGATAGCTTTGGTTTTCGGTTTGGACAATGATGAGGAGGTTCACTCTTTTCAAATGGTCCTCGCTCTGATACTCAAGCATGAGAGGGAATAGAGGCATTTTGACTTTGCCAATGTCGTAGCTGCCAATATGGTTTTGTAGCTAAAAAATTACTAGGTTGAATACAAATTTAGGTACTCTTCTTTGTTGGTTCATTTGATTGTACATCAAAATTTTACGTTTTTATAAAGAAATTTGCCTATATCTAGGCTAGATGAAGAGGGTTTAATTCAACCAATTTTTTTATGGACTGGTGTCCTATCAAGGAAAAGTAGTTATTATGGGTTTGTACACCTTTTTCTAAAACTCATGTTACAATAGTTATTACCTCGACCTAGTCTCTGCTTGTCTCCTGAGGTTTTGTTGTGGATTAGAAATTCATCGCCCCTAGTGGATTATTTCTTCGAGGAGGATTTTACATTTATTAGGTATCATGGTTTTGTTGGGGAGCCTTTTTGACTCCCAATATTTGTAATGGATTGGGTCTTCATGTTGGAGGCATGTCGATAAGCAACTCTTTCACTTCCCCTTTGTATTGCAAATGGCAGGGCAGTGCTGGAGAAGCATAAAGTGAAAAGTGAACTAACCAATTTATTGGTGCCTCTAGGCTTAGTCCTTATATGTGACGAGTGGGACTCTAATTTGTTGAGATAGCTTCCCCTGAAGCATGAGGTGTGTGAATATGTAGAATCTAAGAGAAACTTGACATAGGAAAGACCAGATTTGTATGTTGACCTAGCCCTCATACCCATGAAGAGGCTAAAGTGGCTGAATTTCTATACTCCACATACAAGATATCATAGGGAGATTTTGATAAACAAGACCTTAAGGAACCAAATGAAGTGGTGAGGATGGTCAGAACATAAAATGGTAGACTTTTAGAGATTTTGACAAGAAATGTGTAATACCCAAAGGCATCTTGAGGATTTTCAGCCATATGATGAATAGTTTGAAGACATTTGTGAGAAAGAGGTTGATTCTGACAACAACAATCCAGAGTCTAGCAATGAAGTAACAGAGGAAAAAATTCCTCGTCATCCTCCCCGCCCACAAGAGTCTGATAAGGGGAAGAGTTCTAAGAAAAAAAGGGACTCACAGGTTGTGTCTTCTACTAGTATCTGAAGAAAAGGAAAGAGGACCCGATGGTCTCTAAGAGGATCAAATGTAGAACACGAAGGGAAAGCTTTGGTTGGATTGTCAAAAAAAGAGTCAGAACATTCCAGTTCAGGACAAACAAAATTATGACAAGTCCAAGATCTTGACACATCCGATGCAGCCATCGGAAATGAGGAAGAAGCATAGTCTGCTCTCCATAGTGTTTATATTGTCATGATTCAGGTAAGTCTTGCTCCCCATCTTCTCACTGTTAATGTATCTTTAGTAAAACCTTTTCCTCCACCCATTAATTAGAATCCTCCACCTTCGGACCCAGAGTTATTAGTGTTAAATGAGCCCCCTACTATTTTTAATGTGTCAAGTAATGTGACACCACATGCCAAGCAAACAAGATCTTCTACGACAACCATTGACTCTCTAATTGCCCTATCTAGGGCCCCCATAGAAAAGTCTAAGTCACCCATGCTACCTATTACCCTAGGCTCATTTGTAGTCGAATAGAAGTTACCCGCCCTATCTGTTACATTTTTTACTCCAATTGGTACTCCAAGCTCCCAATCCCAATTTGGCATCCCACCATTCTTAATGATTACTCTCCCATTTGCCTCCCCACATGCCCATACATCCAAAATATCCCTGTCTATTACCTTTTTTAGTCTCCCTCCTTGTGCTTCTATGGTAGCAAAGAGTATTGATACCTTGCAGATGCTTCAAAAGCATTTTGATGCAACTAGGTAGGCCTGAGAAAATAGAGAGCAAAAAAGAAGAGAAAAGAATGCCAAGCTACTAGCCTCTAAGAAGATTCAGATATGTTTTAATGTAGAGAAAAATTCTCTATGGATCACTACCATGAAGCCACTCATAGCCCGACCAGAGGAGCAGATGCAGCTAGAGGATTATGATATCCAAGCAGTAGGTCTGGATTTGAATGAAATCTGCCCTTGTGACAATGTGAATCTGGTGAAGACCACTGAGAAGGTGGCATATACAGACTATGAGAGGCTTGATCAAAATTTGAGAAAGCATGAGGGTGAACTAGAAAATGTGAAAGAAATAGTGAACCTTCTGCAATTAGAGCTTAGGGCCCAAAATTAGGAGATGACCCACATATTATAGGTACAAGACCAACAAAATGAAGCGACGAGATCTCTTGAAGTGCTCCAAGATGAGCGGATCCAACTCTATACCAAGACTGATAGATTGAAGAGTGGACTCAAAGCTGAGCATCAGTTTGTTAAGGAGCACCAGCATGTTTGGAAAGATGTAAGGAAGGAGTTAGATGGCATTCAAACTCAGGCTTCCGACAAGATCCAAAAGGCCCAACAAGAGATCAAGAAACTAAGAAGTGATAAGCAAGAAGTTGAGGCTACTTTACATGCTTAGGTTTAGGAAACCCAAAATCTGGTGGCGGAATTGGGAGAATCCCTAGATAAGAGAGACTAGTTGGAATAGAGATTGAAAGAGAAGGAGAATCAAATATGGGAGGAGTTAACTGCTACACAAAGATTTGCAACCCCTCTTATACAGAAAAGGTTGGTATCTGCTTATTGGGAATAAATCATCATTTCACTCACCATCTTGAAATCAACTTTACAATTCTCAAGGGATGCCCAAGAAATAAATGAAAGAGTGGGCCCAATGGCTAATCAAACGCTTCAAGAGTACCCTCCCCAACTAGTCAAATCCCATAATTTGATCTCCAAGCTTTGTATGGCAACAAATGAGGCCCTAAAAGGTGTGGGCATAACAGATCACAAGGCAACCTCTAGTAAATTAAACGAATTCATCTAGTGTCATAAGGTGGCATCCAAGACCAAGAACAACCAAGAAATTTTAAATAAAAGGATCGATGGAATCAAGAAGGATTTCAGGATCTTATACAGTTATGGATTTCCTCCTTTCTTTTCAGCAAATGGGGATGTATTGTCAGTCGAGAAGATTACAGGTGAAGTCTGAAGCAGGATTCAGACTCCTCTAGATCTTCCAGGCCCAAGCTTAGCCCCAATAGCTGATGACATTGATAGTGAGATCCTCCAGCTCTTACGCCTCTATTATCACTTGGGTGACGTTTCAGTGAGATGGGGATTTGTTTCTTTCAAGGAGGTTTTTGAAATGGATCAGGCATGTAAGGAATTCAGTAGCTTTAATCGACCAAGTGATGCAAACTAGGAGATGTTGCATTTTTCCTTCCTCAAACTCCAAGAATAAATAGAGGTCTCAGTTTAAGCCTTTGTAAACAAAGGCCCCCTATGAGTCGCTAGAACTGTGATGCAAAATTTTGCCTTTAAGTGTGTTTCTATCTTTCGGCTTTATTTTTGTCTTCAGGAAGACCTTATGATGAGGAGTTTGTATATCTGAACAAATGTGCAATGCACCACCTGGTGGTTGCATATCTCTCTTCTTGGGTGTCAAATTTTGCACAACATGGCATTCAACCTTTGAACTAAAGATCAGCCAGTCTAGTTTCTTGATGTGGTTCCAGTTCCTTGATTAGTGGATCTCAATTTCTAATTGAGAGGGATTTCTGTGTAGCATGTCTATATATACTTTTGAGCTCCATGTTGCAAAGGTCAGTTGATTGAAGTAGGATTAGCCACCTTAGATACACTTTTTATACTATTTTATGTTGGAGTTGAACTTCTTGGATGATGTTAATGAACCATAATCAGTCTATATGCCAATGAGTTTGTTGTGCAAAAATGTTTCTTATTTGATGCAAATCAATAGGGGAAACCAGATTTTAAAGGTTATTTCATTAAATTATCTATAAATGGAATTATTATATGTCTGTTGATCTATATTATTGGCAATGAATGAGGATTTTTTTTAATCTTGTAGTATTTTGATGAATGGTTGTGATGATTAAATTAAGCACTGTGAATGCATGCAATGGTATGGATTATTCTATGAGTTGCATCATGTTATGGTTTTGATCTATTAAGAAACACTCATTGTTGAGAATATATGTCTAGATGTTAAGGAACTTTATTCATGTTTTACTAATCTATGCCTTGATCTATCCTTTTTTTGTTCATTTAAACCCCCCTATTAAACATAGATTGATGAATCTAATACAGTTTGTATTCTTTATCACCAACAAAGGCCCCTTGAATATTACAGTTGCATTGGCCAATTGAGTGGCATCAGCTAGTTGAGAACCAACTACCAGGACCTTGGAAGTTAGGCTACTATATGTTGTCTTTCTTTTTCAAGAGAAATAGAGTAGAAATATTATATTTTATGTTTTTTGTTCTATTTTGACCATCAATAGATCTGGTGCTAGAACGAGGGCCTGAAGGAACAATCTAGCTTGGATTGGGTCATTCTTACTGGAAAAGCATGGGAGGATTATTAGATCCTCTATGAACCTTGAGCCATTAGTAGAACTTCAAACCTTGGTTAGATACAGACCCCAAGCTCATAGAGTTTTGATCCCACCATTGTCACCACCACTAACTCCACCTGGATTTCTACCAAATCCATCTTTACCACCCTAGCATCCTAATCCATGCACACCACTGGTTCAACCAGTATCACAACTGGTTTGACCAGTATCACCACTGGTTTGACTAGTATCACCATTGGTTCAACTAGTATCACTACCAGTTCAACCAGTATAACCATAACCTACTCAATCAATCCCATCACCACCCATGGCTTACTTCATAAATTAACCCTCTCCACTAGGGACTATTCCTGGTGGTATACATGATCTACCCAAAAAACCAGAAAGGTTTTTCCCCAAGTATATACACGGAGAATCAAGAAGTGTCAAGGAACATATACAAGCATTCAAGGATTCCTATACTCATTCTCAGGTAGCTCACCAGGACATTGTATCTAGGTTGTTTCCCTATTGTTTGGGAGACATGGAATACAACTGGTATCTAAATCTATCCCAAGGGTCTATTCCAAGCTAGGAAGATTTAGAAAATGCATTTATTAATCAGTTGAGGGTCTATGTAGACCCTACCATATTGTATCATCAATTCGCTACCATAAGAAAGGAACATCATGAACCATTGCCATTATTCAACACTATATTCCAAAGAATGTTCCACAAGTTACAAGACCCTTACTTAGTGGCTGAAAATATTGCCATTCTGGAATATTTAAGATCTATTGATCCCTTGATTGGCCTATTCTTCCAGAGAACTTATGTTGCAAACGAGATTGAATCTTTGTCTAAATTTTATCATCTAGCCATTAAATTGTAACAATAGATAATTCTACAATCAAGAAGTTTAGAAGGAGCTCTCCCCCCTATGGGTTATCATATGCCTAATCCACCTTTGTTCAATATGGTCCCAGGGATGTCTTACTCCCAATATGGACCTATTTCTGAGTTACAAGCCTCACCTACCATGCCTTTTTTTGCTAATGGCGTTTAGAATTCATCCCAACAATCTCAAAACTACCAACATTAAGGGGGAGGGTCAACTCTTGTTCATAATCCATTTGTAGGGAAAACTATGCAAAATGAACAAACTGTTCAACTAACCAATGAGGTGAAAATCTCAGAAAGACTCTATCACAAATGTTGAATGACATGGCACAACTTAGACATAACCCCCCTTAGAACCAAAATCAGAATTACCAGAATCAGGGAGGTTATAACAACCAAGGTAGTTACTCTAATTAAAATACAAATCAGAACACCAATAGGAACTTTCAGAACCAAAACTCCTCTAACCAAAATTACCAAAATCAAAATAGAGGATACAATAAGAGGTCCAACAACAACAATAGGTAGTGGAAAACTGGACCCAACAACGGGGGAGTACCCCATAATTATCAGTCTGGTGAAGATAAATCACACACTGCTAATGTTGCAGATCTCAATTTCATGACTAATTGGTGTAGATTACACGATACTGTAACACATTCTGAGGTCAATTGCCCAGAGATGGAAAAAATGGTGAAGATTGCACAAGCTGATTCCCACCCTGCACAAGGAAATTCCAATCAAGATGGTGGGTCAGTAAGCACCTCTATGACGTATGAGACCGTTGAGGAACAATATCAATTTCCCATGCAAGGAGACAATGAACCAAAAGAAGATGTGATTGATGCCCAAGCCTTCCAGTCCAAAGTTGGTCACTTCGTGAGAAATTAAAAAAAAGGGCCCATTCACTACATCTACACCTCCCAACAACATGGTCCCACCTAATCAGAATGAAGATAATAACCCACCACCACCAAAGGGGCCTTCTAACTCTCATAACAAAGGTAATCCACCTTCTTTTCCTAAGTATCAAGTTAGGAATGATTCAGAGTTTGATTTCATTGCAGAGATATAGAAACAAAAGACTTCATTGTCATTCTTTGACATTATGAAGTGGTGCTCAACTCAATGGGAAGTTGTGTTGAAAGCCCTAGAGGAGGTGGATAATTCAAAAAGAAAAGGTAAAGTGACTCCAGCAAATGAGATGAATGCAACCATCTATAAAGGTAAGATCAGTACCCCACCTTTCCTTTTGAGTTTAAGAATCTTTGGAAAGAATCTACACAACTGTCTACTGGACTATGAAGCATTGGGTAATGTTATGCCCTTTTCCATTTGCAAGAAGCTAGGATTAATTCCTTCCCTAACTAATAAGAAAGTGATTCAGTTGGACAAAACCGAGGTTAATGTGGTGGGAGAACTAAAAAATATGCATGTACAGGTTGGATTGGGTCCAAGGATCCAAACTTACATAGATATCCAAGTGGTTGATATCCCAAAAACATATGGTATGCTCCTGATTCAAGAGCTAATGAAGAGTATTGGGAGATATTTGTCTTTAGATTTCTCTCACATGTGGTTGTCTTGGAAAGGGATAGCAACACAGATTAGAATTGAGATTGAGCCTAGGCTCAAACACATGATTACTGAATATGATTCTCCCAATGAAGTAGCATACTTTGAGACTGAGATAGCAGTCTATAAGAAGGAGGAATTCATGACCTTCTCAATACTAAATCCTGATGATGTACCACATCTAGAATAGAATGACCCAATGATCTTGGTCAACCAACAAATTCTAATAAAAAATTGCAACAAGATAGGTTGGTATTGGGAGAAGAGATTGATTTGTGCAGTTTGTTGCTTCCTAATTGGTGTAGGGTACATTATCAGAATCATTCTGAGTTGACATGTCAACCCTGTGTAGATATCTTAAACCATATATGCCAATCTCAACAAAATTGTCAAGATCAGCCTCAAACACCCACCAATAAATTTCCATTTAAAGCTAAGGACACTACCATCCTCACTAGAACCAGTCTTTCTAAAGAGAAAGATCCCTCCCGATTTGAGTAGATTCAGGTTCTATTCTTTGAGTTCCAAGAGGAGATTGAGATATCTCAGTCTTTCTCCATTACACCCACCCTAGATACTCTTCCAATGCCTAAGGCATTGATGAAAAATTAATTGGATTGCAACTTGATCCAAGAATTTGTTCAGGGAGTAGTTATTGAAAAAGCTTTAAATATAGAAGAATATTTAAGTGAAACCTCCCCCCAATCACCTTCAACTCTTTATGGCCAAAAATATTTCAATCTGCCACCCATATCAAGCAAGTCATCCCCTATAATCCCAAAAAAAAAAAGAACTCCCAGCTAAAGATCAATTATGAAGTCTTAAATTTGATGGCTCTAAATCCAAAGTAGGAAGTGGAGCAACGATTGAACTAACTAACCCAAAAGGGAAGACTCAATTTTCATCTTATAGGTTGCAGTTTGACTGCACAAACAATGTGGTTTAATATGAAGCACTCACTCCCAGACTTATGTTTTCCCATCAAAAGAAGGTCACCGCTCTCATGGTAGTGGGGGATTCTGAAGTAATTGTAAAGTAGGTTCACAACCAATATACTTGTCATAACAAAAGATTTGATGCATACCAAAATAGAATTTGGAATCTTATTAGAGACTTTGACGCTTTTGGGATCACTCTAATTCCCAGAGAAACTAATCATATTGTAGATTCCCTCATCGTTACTGCTAGCACCTTGGAGCCTATGCAAGACTCCAAGTTGAAAATATTTTTAGTTGAATTAGTCTCAGTCCTAGATGTCCCGGATAATGTCCAAAAATTTTAGGTATTTGATGATGACAAACATATATTGGCCTTCTTGGAAAGTTCAGATTTCTTCAAATGATAGATAATTGATGAATCTAAGAGAGATCAGGGAGATTGGGATCCTGAGAATGGTGACCCAGAAGGGAGACTGGAGTTGAAAAGAAATAGTATTCCAAAGGGGATGGTAGCTTTAGAAAAGATATTTGACTCTGACCCATGGGCTTGTCAAAGGGTGCCCAAAAAGAGTGATGGAGGGGAGTATGAATTAGTTAATTTGACACAATCAGGTCCTGAAAGGAATGTTCTCATAGGAAAGACTTGTTTTGAAAAAATTAAGAAGAAGATAGTTAAAATTTTGCAAGAGAGCATTGCAACCATTGCTTGGGGATATGAAGACTTAAAGACCTTTGAAACTTCGGTGATCACACATTCCATACCTCTTAAGCCAGAAGCCAATCCCTTTCGTCAAAAGCAACGCTCGGTCAATGCTTTTATTGAGCCCCCAATTCAGAAGGAGGTGCAAAAGCTACTATTTGCAAGAATAATCTTCCCAGTCATACATTCTACTTGGGTTGCAAATTTAGTTCCTGTGCACAAGAAAAGTGGTGAAATCAGGTTATGTGTGGATTTTAGGAACCTAAATAAGGATTTCGAGAAGGATAAATACCCACCGCCTTCTCTTGATGAGGTATTACAAATATTCAATGGGTCCCAGATGATGCCATTTTTGGATGGCTATTCTAGGTATAATCAGGTGCTTATAACTCATGAGGACAGAATGAAGACTGCCTTCACTACCAAGTGGGGCACATTTTCCTATCAGAGGATGTCATTCGGCCTTATCGACGCTGGAGAAACCTTTCAGCATGAAATGGATATAGCATTCAAGGATTTATTAGGTAAGTGTATCATTATTTATGTGGATGACTTAACTATTTTCTCCAAGAACTGGGAAGACCATGCTGCAGATTTGGAAAAGGTCCTCAAAAAGTGTATAAGCTATGGTGTCTCCCTTAATCCAAAAAAGTGTGTGTTTGGAGTATCTAAAGGGAAACTCTTAGGCCATATAATATTAGGAGAGGGGATATCCATAGACCCTAATAGAGTAGAGGCCATCTCAAAGCTGAAAAGGGTAGGAAGTAAGAAATAAATGATATCCTTCTTCAGAAGGATTAATTTTTTCAGAAAATTTATAATAGGGTTTGCGGAAATCGTCAAACCCCTTAATGAGAAGATGAAAAAAGATGCAAAAATAAAATGGAGCAATGAGGCCAAATCTGCTTTCTTGTAGATTAAACAATCAATATCTGAGGCACTTGTCTTGACCAACCCAGATTATCTAAAGCCCTTCTATATCTATTCTTTCACACCTAACCATTCATGTGCAGTTGTTTTAACGCAACAGAGAGGTGAGGGAGAGGAAAGGACTATCACATTCATGACCTCCCCATTTAAGAATGTACAAGTTAGGTACCTTCCCCTTGAGAACCAAGCCTTTGCATTGGTTCGAGCAATTAAAAAATTCAATTATTACATTCTTCGGAGTCAGGTTATTGCCATAGTTCCTAATCCAGCTGTAAAATCCCTCCTAATGCATATCGAATTGGGGGAAATAAGAGGAAAATGGATGGCTATTTTTCAAGAGTTTGAATTAGAAATTCATCCAATGAAACTCATCTTAGGGTAGGGTTTATCAAAGGCAATGGTGGATGTTGAAAAGAATATCACATGTCAGTAGTACACTATGCACTCGTTCACTAAGGATCCCTGGTACACATATTTGATCTTCTTCTTACTCAACAATAGATGCCCAAAGGGGATGAATGCTACTCAGAGGATAGCACTGAGGATAAAGATTTCTCATTATATTCTCAAAGGGGGATCTATATATAGAAGAAATTTTCAAGGAATTTACTTGCGCTGTTTGGATCAACAAGAGGCTAAGCACACCATTGTTGAGTTTCATGGAAGACATGGTATAGGACATGGATCCACGGATGCTTTGGCCCATCAAATTCTTAGATCAAGCTCTTACTGGCCTTATGTGTTTTGGGATGCACACCAACAGGTATGGACATGTCATATATGCTAGACCTCTACACCCAGGGAAATAAATCCGACAATGCCTTTGCAATCAGTGTATGAGGTAAGATCGTTCACTCAATAGGAACTAGACTTTGTAGGTGTCATTAATCCAAACTCTTTTGTAGGTCACAAGTTCATCCTAACTAAAATTGACTACTGCACATGCTAGACCAAGGCTCAACCCTGCAAAAACAACACCACAAAAGTGGTTATCAAGTTTCTAATTGAAAAAATCACCACTAGGTTTGGAATACCATTCCCCCTGGTATGTGATAATGGCCCTACTTTCTCTTCAGTTGAAGTTATTCAATGGGCTTATGAACATAAGATTATTTTGAAATATTCATCTAATTACCACCCTTAGGGAAATGGAGTGGTGGATTCCACTAATAAAAATCTATTGGAGGTAATTAAAAAATTGTTAGAAAACAATCCTAGGGATTGGCACACCTAGTTGAGATTTTCCTTATGGGCAGATCGAACTCGAATCAAAGTTTCCCTAGGAAATTCACCATTTAAATTAGTCTACGGACAAGAACCAGTCTTCCCAATCCATTTGCAAATACCTGTCCTCAAGTTTATGATAGGATCGAGGTCAGACTAACCAACTTGCTCAATATGGAAGAACAAAGAAATGCTACTTTGTAGTAGTTCTCTAAACATCAAGTTGTCATCAAATGCTAGTTTGACAAGAGGGCCAAGGTAAAGGCCTTTAGGATATCATATCTTGTGCTACTATGGGACAAGGATAAAGAGAAGAAGGGAGATCACTAGAAGTTTGATAGACTCTGGTTGGGTCCATATCAAATAGCTAAGATACTAGGTGAGAATTCTTTCCAGTTGAGTGCCTTGATAGGAGAACCTATTCCATTGCTAGTTAATGATCAGTTTCTTAAATATTACTTTGGCTCATAAAGGTCTGATTTTATGAATAACTATACTATATTGTATCATATGTAACTATTTTTTCTTTTGTTTTTGTTTTGTCTTTTTCCTTTGTTTCCTTTTTTCTTTGTTTTCTTTTGTTTTTGTTTTGTCTTTGTTCATTAGCGATCTTCATTTCTATCCATTCCAAGAAAAGGGGTTTTTATTCAAAGTATGCCATAGGCACTAGGAGAGAAATTGATTTAGGTATTTTCAGGGAGCTTCTGTTGAAAGATTTCATTCTAAACTCATGTCTTATGACCATTCTAATGTTGGTTGTAAAATTTATTAAAGAAGAAAAGGGTACATTGTGAATATCTCATGAATTATGATTGAAGTTTGTCACAAAATAGATAAACATCTACCTATTTATTTCAAGGTGGTTGTATCTTTGATTCAAGTGAAAAATCTGATTCCAAGAATTTCATGGAATTCATTGTAGTTCTCAACCCACATTTCAGATCAATTGCACTTGAGTATTGAGAAAAATTTCTTAAAGAGTTCCCACAAGTGAAGCCTAAGTAAAAAAAAAGAAAGAAATAGAGAAAAGGAAAACTCAATATTAAACGGGTGGTTCAAGTATCTCTATCGGGGCTATGGACACCTGCCTGGCAGTAGAGCAATGCTTTGAGAGAACTAGAGGTATCTCTGTTGGGGCTATGGATGCATGTCTGGCAGTGGAGCAATGCCCAGGATTTCAATGCATGACAATTGCAAGACTCAACCTATGTAGCTTGGATCTTAGGTGTAGTTTTTCAGGAGTGGATAAAGTGTCTATGAGGAAGGATGCATCATATATGCACACAATTAGATTCAAAATAGTTCATGAGCACATACATCTGAGATTCCAGCTCAACCTTATTCTATATATTTGATCTTATTCAAGTTAACATGATTCATAAACCAGAAGGTTTTGGGTGACTGAATTCTTTAGTGTCTTGAAAATGGGTAAACCATTTTCCCAGCCGAGTCACCATTTTTTATGCCTTGCATAACCACCCCATATTTTTCCCTTGTCAAAATGGGTCCCCCTCTTTTATTTTTTATACTTGGGTCTTTTTCAAAAAAAATTGGTTTGTTCTTTCTTCCAACACTTTCTTTTTATTTCTTTTGTTTTTCCAGAACTAGAACCAAAACTGGAACGAAATCTGGATTTGAAACTCATTTTGAGTTTCATTCCTTAACTCCTTTCCGATTCTGATCCCGCTCGTCTCTTTGTTTGTCTCTCCGGTCTATCTTGTTTTCCTTTCACGGAACCGAAATCGGAATGGATATTAAGTTTTGGATTTATACAAAGTTCCAAACTTTGTTTCCATCTGGCCTCCGCTTCCACCATTTTTTGGTTTTTCTGTTTGGACTTGGGATTGATGTTGTTTACCTTGTCTTGATCCTAGTGTCTTCTTTTTAATTCTTTCTTTCCTTTTCTTTGTCGTTGGTGGAATCAGAATTGGAACCAGAACCAGAATCAAACTCAGAACTTGGAAAAAAATTTCAAACTTGGTTCTCATTCCACTTTCGCTCCCACATCTCTTGTTCCTTTCTGAATTTACTTCGGTTGCACAATAGTTTTGTGCCTGTTCTCGCCATGATTCCGCATCTGACCTACCATATTAATGACATTAATTATAGGTACCTCATACATATGAAATTGGATTTTAACCATAATTAAGGTTAACTCACTGGTTATTATTTTTTAATGAGTAATATTGAACCAAAGTTGAGGTAGAGCATTTGGGAGCACGATTCAATCGGAGGTCAAGCATTTTGCACGTGGATTCGCATCAAGAGCCGACCTGTTGGATTGCATTTTGAGGTAGGGTTTTTGTTCTTTGTTTTCTTTGTTTTCGTTCATTGTGTTTGTTTGGTCTGTCATTCTTCAATTGGTTCATGACTCTTTTCATTTGAATCCTTGTTTTCTTTTCTTTTCTTTTGTTTTCCTTGTCTTCGATTCTTTCTCTATTTTTGTTTTATTTACTATTTGTCATTTTCTCTTTTGTTTTTGCTTTGCAATAGTCTTTTTCATGTTTTCTTCATGCCCATACCACTATACCCTAGGTTTTTGGGGTGTCGACCATCTTCTACGTGGTTTTATGGTGTTCTTTGATCCATTACTTTACCTGCCGGTCCTTTTTGCGTGTCGACTCATTGATTTTGAGTAGGGTTAAATTCTGCCCTAATTTCTTAAGTCGAAGGTTATAATAAACTAGGATTTTTGAGTGTCCTTGTTAGTTTTAAAATTGTGCCCTAGTTATTGTTTTTCCCCTTAGTCATATGGGGGATGGTTTAGTACTTCTATTTTAAGCCTCCTTGGCTTGCCAGGTGACCTTGTTTTTGGGCCATAATGTCATTCGTTCTACTATTGAACTTTCTAATGTCATCATGTTTGTCTTAACCAGAGTCAGATCCAAGATTAATTATGTTCTCAAACCTTTGTTTGAAATGGATGTTGTATTTTTCTCCAAGCCTGCTTCTAATGAATTATAAATTAAAATATCTTTCACTTTGTCGGAAGCGGAAGCGGACCAAGATATAAATTTGAAACTTCTTCATTGTACCAAGTCTGATTTTCATTTTGATCCCACCCCCGATGGTCTTTTAAAATCTTTCTAGGGATGTCTTATGCCTGGTCCCGCCTCCGGTGAGTATGAAATTTTGACTAAGTGTGAAATAAGTATATGAAAGGTGAGATCTCTAACCTGGGTTTTCATACTTCTTATAGATCTGATATTGGGTTTTATTGCAGAAATTAAGAGATTTCAGGAGCATCGGGTGAGGCTTCTAAAAGGAGTAAACTTGCAGAGACTTCAAAACTAGGAGGAAAGCCTAAAAAGGTCAAGTCAGAACAACTCCCTTATACTGTGAGGTACAAAAATCAGGGTCCTACCATCACTTCTAGTAAGGTGGATTCTGATTGGGCAGATATAACTGATACCAACCTGGGCCCATTCCATTGCGAGGAGTTGTACTTGGAAATATTTTCTAAAGAGGTAACAGGGAGGACCCAAAGAATTGTTGAATCTAGTTTGGCACATATTATTATATTTCCTCTATCAATCCAATGTTCTAAATTAATAATGATAGCAGTTGGAGCCTACAATCCTACTACTAGACAGTGTGTGGATTTATAGGCCAATGTCATCATTGATCTAACTCCACAAATGTTTTAGTTCATGTTCAATGTGCCCACTCCAAAGAATCATAGGCAACTCAATGAGGCGGGGGCCTTGAAAATATATAGTAATCATAAGGAGGCCAACAAAACTCATATAAACAAGAGATGGATGAGAACTGAGAAAAATTATTTGCTTAAGCTTCCAGATCAACCTAAAAGGGCAGAATTCTGCAAGGAGTTTGGGGACATTATAATGATGCCATCTAGAGTATATGGGAAAAGGGATGCTCTTCACTTTAAAGAATGGATATTTCCATTCATTCAGACAATCCTAGATGGAAGGAAAAAAATTGATTGGACCATGATTGTGTCTAAAAGCATACACAACCAAATGATTAGAGTGAGAGAAACCAAGTGTTTCTTCATGATCTCTTAAGTGATTTATGCAGCAACAAGAAGGGGCATCTTTCTAGGTTTAAATGGAGTGGGGATTTTGGGAGAAGCTGATGGGTAGAATAAGATGTGGAATCATTATGATTAGCTCACCTTGCAGACTTTTGAACTACATTACAAAAGGGTTAATGACATATTTTTATATGTCATTATTAACCAGCTTACAGGAGATACAAGATATAGATTGAGTCAAGAGGCCATGGCATTCATCACAGAGTGGGGGTGTTTGTTTATCCAATACCCCAAGTTTACTTATTTCAGACTGACCTGATTTGATGGTCACCCTCACTTACTCCCTAGATGTTGCAACAATAGGATTGTTTTAATGGAGTTCGTTTATCAAGCTTTGGGGGTTAATTCTAAATTTGGTATAAAGCACAAGCCCAGTTGTCATAAGTTCCCCATGAAGCTGGGTGAATATAGCTTTCCACACCTTGTGGGAGCCAAGGTAGTTTGCAATGAATTGATGCACCTAAAGTTGGGCTTGTACACTGCTAGGAAGCACTTTGATCCAAAGAAGAAAATGAACACTTTGCTTGCTTCTACTTTTTATAAACACTTCAATCTATTGGAGGAATTTTGGAGTGATCTTATGGATGAGGATGACTAAGGAAAAGAAATTATGAAAGACTACCTATCCCACTCATGGTGGAGTTTGGGGTGAAAGTGGACATTCCCAAAACATTATCAGATGATAGGGAGGTGTTGGATCCCCAATATGAGGCACAAAATATAGGTACCAAGACCTTGGATCCTATAGATTGGGGTGCAGAGGAGACCATAGATATTAAATAGATAGCAAGGTCTGTGTTGGATAGAAGCATCCAATGGGTTGTGCTAAGAACCAAGGAATGTGGGGGTCAAATTTCCAAGAAAAGGAAAGGTGTAGGTACCACTCAAGGGTACGAGAGGATGGAAACAAGAATGCCTCCTAAGGAGCCCTTTGAGTTCTTCCCTCTTGAAATAGAAGAGTTTGATCTTGAATTTCTTGCTCAGGATCTACTTGAAGCACATGAGGAAGAAATCCCAATAGGACCTGGGGCCTCAACATCAGTTGTTGGTGAGTAATCTACTCAACCCCCTCCTATAGAGCAACCAAGTGAAGAAATTCCTAGACGAACCCTCCACAAAGAAGCTGAATCATCGAAGGGAAAGGAACCCGAGGTTGAAATACATGATGTAGAGATAGAATCTGAGGATACTTTGTCAGATAAGGAGACACTAGAGGAGACGCCTCTTGATGAAATTGAGGATGTAGGAATTGAGCATGTTTTGATAGAGGAGGACCAATGGAATTTATTTGAAGAAGCTAAGAGGGAGTCAGATGCAAAGGCACAAGCTGATGCATTTCTCAAACATCAAGAGTTAGATGCCAAAGCACAAGTTGAAGCATTGGAAAAATAATAGGAAATGGCAGGAAAAGCCCAAACTGATGTATTACTCCAACAACGACAATTAGAGGCCAAACAGAAAGTTGATGAGTTCGCCAAGCAACAACAACAAAAGGAGTGAGAGATTAGAATAAATCAAGATAATGACAAGTTAGAAATGATTCAAAAGATCCATGATCTTGAAGAAGAGAAGGCTAGACAAAGAAGAGAAAAGGATAGAGAAGATATGCAAGTGACTAATTATCAATTGGGCACAGTCAACTTAGGGAGGCCTACAAGGAATCAACAAATGTATCTCATTGATATTGTAGCTTCCTCCACAAAGTCTAGGATGAGCTTAAGGCTCAATTGGATCAATTGCATAGTTTCTTAAGAGATGTTTCCACTCCCATGTCCCAGCAAGTCACTACCTTGGAAACTCCAGTCTTACTCAGAAAAAGGTAAGTTGATGATTTAGTACAAATGAGGAGTAAGTCTAGGATGTTGGATAGATGGATTGACAAGCTTAATCAGGAAGTGGGTGAAGTATGGTAAATAGTTTTGAAATCCATAAAACAACACTTGAATTGATAGAAGAAATGGGTCATCATACTGAAACTCTAAGAGAGTAGGAGGAAGAATATAGGGGATATATTCAGAAGATGAAAGACATCAGTAAGTTTCCAAAATCAACTCTTATAGAGAAATCAATCCTTGAAGAAGATAATTTAGATTTCCTAGAAAAGGCTTCAAACATAATCCGGTTAGGTCTAACTTCATATATAAGCATAGAAATGAAGTTCAAGATGCTAGTAAAGACTTGAATGATCAACTTGATGAATTAGAAGTTGTAATATCCATTTTAGTCAATGTAGACATGCCGGTTAAAGAAGGCATGCCTTTGGATCAATTGAAGGAGAAATGGAGCAATAGATTCTAGGAGGTCATGCGAAAAGAAGATAATGGAGAGGAATTATTGTTGGATAGGCTGATGTATATTAAAGAGGAGGTGAAAGCTGCTAGGAGGGAGTTGACCAAATTGAAAGATATGCAAGAATTCACCTCAACAGAGTTTACAAGAATCAAATTTGAAGACACTTGGGTCGATGGGCCTAATGTGGACATCCTTCAACAAGTGTTCTCCAACTATGATGAATATCTTCTTGAGAAAACAACACTGGAGTGAGTTGGCAGAAAAATATTCTATTTTTGGCACATAAATTCCCCTTTTCTCTCCTACTTTACAAGGCAATCAAACTTTGAACTGAAGGTTTTCATCAGCTAGTCTTGTCTCTTTTCTTGGGCGTCATATTTTGCACAACATGGCAATCAACCTTTGAACTAAAGATCAACTAGTCTAGTTTCTTGATGTGGTTCTAGTTCCTTGATTAGTGGATCTCAATTTTTGATTGAGAGGGATTTATGCGTAGCATGTCTATATAGCTCCATGTTGTAAAGGTCAACTGATTGAAGTAGGATTAGCCACTAGATGATAGAAAATAGGATTTTATAGCTTTGAGCAAAGATACTTTTAAGTTCATGTTTAATTTTGATACACTTTTTATATAGTTTTATGTTGGAGTTGAACTTCTTGGATGATGTTAATGAACCATAATCAGTCTGTATGCCAGTGAGTTTGTTGTGCACAATTTTTTCTTATTTGATGCAAATCAATAAGGGAAACCAGATTTTAAAGATTATTTCATTAAATTATCTATGAATGGAATGTTGAACTATATTATAGACAATGAATGAGGAGTTTATTTTGAATCTTGTAGTATTTTGATGAATGGTTGGGATGATTAAATTAAGCACTGTGAATGTATGCAATGGTATGGATTGTTTTGTGAGTTGCATCATGTTATGGTTTTGATCTATTAAGAAACACTCATTGTTGAGAATATATGTCTAGATGTTCAGGAATTTTGTTCATGTTTTACTGATCTGTGCCTTGATCTATCGTTTTTATGTTTATTTAAACCCCCCTATTAAACATAGATTGATGAATCTGATATAGTTTGTATTCCTTATCACCAGAAAAGGCCTCTTGAATATTACAGGTGCATTGGCCAGTTGAGTGACATCAGCTAGTTGAGAACCAACTACTAGGACCTTGGAATTTAGGCTACTATATGTTATCTTTATTTTTCAGGAGAAATAGAGTAGAAATATTTTGTTTTATGTTGTTTGTGCTATTTTGACCATCAACAGGTAGGATAAGGGATAATGTACCCGTATTTGTGATCAATAACTAGATATGGCATCCTTTCAGTAGGCCTCAAAAAGTAATGCAAGGCTTTAGGAATCCTTGGAATGTTCATAACCAACAATCTTCTCAATTTAGAGGTAAGAAAATTTTGGAACAACACATAATCAAACTTTCTATCATCTTTATCAAGGACCATAGTACAATATTGCACAAGAATCTCCAAGTTTCCTTTCTTTTGTTCCAATGTCATATCTTAAACAAAATATGAAGCATCTTTGAATAGTAATATCTACATAAACAATGAATACCAAAATAATTTGACTCCATCTTTACCCTTTTTCAACTCAACCAAGACCTCATGAATGCTATATACCCTCCATGATCATATAATGTGCAATATGTGGGATGTTGGATGTGGGCTACCATGTACATCCAAGCTCTAGGCATGCATGTGATTGGGTCATAACCAATAGTTTGGAATATTGAATAGAAGGTCCTTTGGAAATAAGTAACAAAATAATTTATAGGGTAGGGTTCTTTTTCTAAAGGGCCCAAGACTACCCTTCTACAATCCATAGATGCCAAATAATTCAGTAGTATTGAAATTTTAAATGTGTGCTTCACCTTCTCATATTATGCCCTAAATTCATTCTCATTAATAAGCACCATGTCCTCACTCCATTTAGTGAGCTTGAAAATTTCTACAATCTCCTCTTTGGTGACCTTAACCATGTTTACCCCATCAAATGTCCTCATAGTCCTCATGATTGGATCATAGTTTCTAGCCAATTCATTTAGAAAATACACATCCATATAAAGATTGGGTATAATTAACTTTCCCAAGTCTAGATTCCAAGGGTTATCCACATGAATGCCATAGTTTATGTTCCCAAACCAACAACTAAAATTTTTCCATCTAGTGTAGGGAAATGTAGCATCTTTGATAGCACTTTGCTTGTCCACTAGTAATTCTACAATTTGTTTCCCTCAGAATAGTAATTAACCTTTAGGCTTTTCAGAAGTCAAGGGTTTTAACTACTCAGTGAGGTTCTAGACTATAGGTCTGACTATGGATTTTGAGCTAGAGGCTTCTCCTTAGATGATGACGCTTTTACTTTTGGGGCCATGATTCTAGGGTTTACAAACTAGGGTTTCTTTTAGAAAACTAGAAACTTACAACTTAGGAATGGGTTTGACTTAGAAAATAACAAAACTAGATAAGCTAATTGCTTTGAATTTATGTCAAATCTTAAAAGAAATGCATAAACAATGAAACCCTAATGACAGAGTGCTTGAGCAAGTGCAATTAAACAAGTTCTAAGAAATTTAAGAACTAGGGAAATTATTTTACTTACTGGTTTGCAAAACACTCAAAAACCCTAATTTTATTGTCGAACAAGCATGAAAATCACAACACAAACTCTTTGAATGTGCATAATACCTTTAACAATTTCTAATTGTTCTTTAAAATAGGTTTTAATGGATTTAAAACCTTCTAATTTGGTAGCTCTACACCTTGTCCACCGTTATGCTTTTCTCACATTAACTAGAATGACTCATTTCCTTCAAACTCAATTTTGAATGTCGACCATTTATTTTGGAGTGAGATGGCTTGATGGATGGCTTAGATTCAGTCAACAGAGTCTAAAAAATATAATTGTAGTCTTCAATTATTGTCAACCAATCAAAAATAGGCCATGTGGATCCAAGATCCAAGTCATTTGTGGGCTCCACCATATTTATCAACATTGGGAAAATCCACATGTCAGCTTCCCCACTTCCCTATTGATCTTAACCCATGTGCAACTTTCAGCAATAGGGAGGAAGGGAAGGGATTAGATTCAATCTAGAGTCTCAAACATATGTGTGATTTACCATAAGACTACTTATCCATGCACATAACCCTTAGACACAATGGATGGCCAAGATTAAAAGATCTTTTTCACATTTGTAACATGTGCTTAAAAGTCTCTTTTAGTAATATGGACTTTACTATCCATACCCCTGCACTGAAATATTTCATTAATATTTCACCCTTTATAATGTTCCTTTAGCCACTCAGATGACTCCACATAGTGTCTCCTTGCTTCCCCAATAAGAGACGAGGGGTAGAGGTGGGTCCCTCATAGGATGGCGAGGAGCGGTCAAGATTGACCCACGTCATCCAACCTTGACCATCAATCTCACCAAATAGAGTGCTTTCTTCATTAAAAGTTCAATGGGTCCCACTGACAAGGGGACACATGTCATCAACCCACTAGCTCGTGAGAGTATTTTAATGCAAATTAAAATTGAGTGGCAGTGCAGGGAATAGTCTAGATGAAGACACAACATTCAATACCCGTTGTTGATTTCACCAAAGCGTATTTAATACTACCAAGGTCAAAGACTATAGGGTCTAGTAAAAGACATGACATGTGGCACTCACCTACAAGTCCACTAGATTTTTTTAATAAAAGATGGAATGAAGTGGGGCATGAGGACCGGTCAGGATTTGATCTTATTGATCCGACGATAATCTTAACATTCTATATTTGCACGTGCCAATGGTTAGTAACTTAAAAGGTGGGTCGAATAAGCACATGATGGATGGGGACATAAGAATTAAGGCAAAGACTTTAGGTCGACAATAGAAAAATTAAAAGCCTTGACATTTAGACCATTTAGCCCAAAATTAAAAGATTTCAACTTGCATAATGTAAATCAATATTTTAAATATGACGATGGGAAACAACTAAAAATGTTAGGATCAAGTGGTTGGTAAATAGATGAACTCAATGGCATAGTGTATAGGAGAAAATTTGCACCCCTAATACAAATTCCTTGTTTACCCCTTTCCACTTTAGAAACACAAAACTCAGAGGCTAATTCCAAATAAGCCCACTATTACCATCACACTTGGCACCTATTTTGAGTGTCAGTGGAGGCATTTCTATCAACGACACCCACACAACATGCAGACGTTTGCGCAACATGCTTACATCCCTGGCACATTCCTGTAGTTGGAGTCTATAGAGATGTTACACTTCCTATTAGAATTCAAAGTGTAACACCTCCCTTCGACTAGCCAACCTAAATATGGTAGTTTCTTTCATTCGTCCTTCATATTCTTATTTCATTCATCCATTTTCAAGTTTACAAGATCTTTTGGCCATCTCTTGAGCATCTCTCGACATTCCAACATTCATCCACAAGCTTTGTATTAACAATCTATCACTTCATCACTTCAATAGAGAAAGCACAGGATGAATCCATTGCAGTAGAGGCTTGAGTTCCTCTCATCTTTTCCCTTTGCTAGCCTTGAGCATTTTGGATGGAGGTGGTAAGCTCCTCATTCATCTTCTCTATTGTTTGATTAAGTTAGCAAGTACTATTTTGTAGTGTCTTTGGTGTACTTTGCTTGTATTACCCTCTTTATTGCATTATTTCTACAACATTGCAAACTTGGTTGTCCATGGAGGTGGAAACACCAAAATGGGGGTCTAACTAAGGTAGACCTCTAAACAACCCCTCAAAATTTTCCCTCTTTTTTGTGTGTAGGTGGAGAAATCTTGGAGCAAGTTGGTGAAAAGGTTATTGTGTGAGATCATCTTCATCACCCTTATGGTAATCTACTTTCTTTACCACAATCGTCTTTACATTTTGTATTCCATTGTCTTATTCTGCACCTTTAGAAAATTGTGACTAGGCTGTTAGTCCGCTTTTTAGAGGTTAGACCTTGTGTCCTTGGTTTTCTGGTAGTATGGACACACATCTAGGATATGCTAGTGCACCGTGCTTTCATCCTAGAACCATGCTTTTTTCCTCTAACAAAGAGCTATCTGGGACACAGAGTTGACCCTAACACTGACTCGCCTAGTCTCAATCTCAGGTTTGTAGAGTGATTGGAGGACCTTATAGTCCTCATCATTCTCATCCTATCCATCCTAAAACTCCTTTAAACTAAGGTAATTTAGGGAAGCCATACTACTTTTGGCCTATTGTGACCTAGGGCCTTGCAATGGTTGGTCCCCCTCTCTTACATTATTGGTGAACCCGATGTGAACCAACGTCTTTGCGTTCATCGGTGTTTTGGGATTTTTCTCTTATACCCTTTGATCATGGCACTCCTGTGCATTGTGAAGGTTTATGAGCATCACAACCTAGTCCATGACCTCTTGAAATATCATTAGGATAAGTCTGTGATACCATCCGATGGAGAAGACGAAGGTATCTTCTAGTTTGACTACCAGTCTTTTCTCTGGTTCTACGGTTAGCTTTCCTACACAGGAGCACGTGTCACAGGGTGAGTCTAGATTTTTTGATTAAACTGATCACATCCCTACCCCTCTTGCATCACCAACCTCATTATTTATAGATGAGGATGAAGTTGTACACATCCCATTTGAATATGTTGCTAGTCTAAGCAAGGGGTTGGGTGCCTTGTAAAATGACCCAGAGAAAAACCCGAAGCTAGCTAGGGCTGCTAAAGTTATCAATGAAATAAAGTATATGGTAGAAAAAGATCGAATAGACATAGAACTTCTAGCTAGTCTCACTGGTTTGGTTGAAGCATGTTCCCCCTCAAACCATAGCCACATGAGGTGAGCTGGCCCCTTCGAAGAACACAAGAGAAAATTGGAGATATCGATGCCTCCCACATCTATGTACATGGTTGACACAGTCCCTTAGTCAATGTGCCCGTTGCTTCCGAAAATTCTGAAATTTTCAAGGTAAATAGAAACCCTTTGGATTTTCACTTCACCCCTTCTCCCACCTCTAGTGTTGGAGGATTTGGTTAAACAATTGGTGGAGGGTTTTGTGGTGGTAACGTCGATGATAGAGGTGGTACTGGTGGAAGTGATTCTGGTGGAGGTCATGGTAGTGGTTTTGGAAGTGGTGGTGGCTCTAGTAGATGTCACACTGGTGGCAGTGGCATCGATGGTGTCTCCGATGGTAGTCATAGCGGTGGCTTTGGTGGTGATTCCATTGGTCCTATGCCTTCTAATGACCCTATTATGAACATCCTTCTTTAGAATATGGGGAGGATGCATAACCAACTTGCAGATCTTTCCTAGGCTTCTGCCTAGCCTATCTTCCAACCCTTCTTCTAACATAGCCCATTGTCGGTAGCAATTCTGAATACTCCTTTCCTACAAGGGATGGAGATTCCTAAATTTGAGAAATATGGTGGTAAAGGGGACCCACAAACACATGTGTCCACTTTTAATGCCTTGTGTACAAAATTTTTCCATCATGATATATTGATGGAAAAACTATTCCCCCAATCCCTCAAGGATACAACACTCGAATGGTATTATTCCTTTCCTGACAATTCCATATTTACATTCGATCACCTTGTGAACCAGTTCCTATGACAGTTCCAAGCCAACATTGGGCCTAAGATGACCTTCTCTGACCTTGTTTGATGTAAACAAGGAGATAATGAGAAGATTACCAACTTTATAGCACGATATCAACCAGTCTTTTCACAAATATTGTACCTGTTTCCAAACTTCGATGTGCAAAAGGTGTTCATAGGGAGCTTACAAAGGCCTTGGAAAGAGAAGTTCACCCTTATGAAATACCCTTTTTTTGCACATTTAAGTGTAGCCCTATGGGAGTACCAACAGATGGTAGTTCAGTTCAGAGGATCTTCCTCACGCTCCCATCTAGAGGGAAAGTCCATTATATCAATCTCGAGAAAAGGAAAGGCTATTGTGAATATAGTAGCTACTGTGGATAACAATGGCCTCACGCATGACTGAAAGTTCATGAAGTTATCCGAATCTTATTCTTCCATCTTACAAAATTTGTTAAAGGATAAGATCGTTAACTTTCAAACTCCAAGATCACATCGAGGATGGTACTATCCATCTTGATGGAAATAAGAAAAACACAAACAGATCAGTGGCAAAAGCTAACAGTGAATTATAGATATACACGAACCCATTTATATCACATTCTTCTAACATGATTATCAATCCCTCAAACTCTATTTCCCAACCTTAAGCCTACACTAATATGGTTACTATTACTCCTTCTCCTTGTCTTGCGACTGGTTTTCCAGATATAGCATTTAGTTCACAATACATACCAACAAATGAAAAACCATCTCCTCTCTACATTCTTTCTCACCTCAATGGAAACATTGTGACAGGGGTCTTAGTTGATCTCGTGAGTAGAGTGAATGTTATAACAGAAGAGACTCTATTCTTAAACTCCCTGTAAAGGGAGGAATATGAAAAAATAAAGTCCATCATCCATATGCATGATGGTATCGCCTTTAAACCCTATTGATCAATAATGTTTTCAGTCCTAGACAAACCTAGGAATGTAGACATAGTTTTCGATGTCATTCTTGAGTCAGACCTATTCAGAGTGAAGCTTGGTATACCTTGGATAGCTTCCATGAATGGGATCACCTATGTGGTTCATAAGTTCCTTAAGTTTTCCCATGAAGGTGTCGTGCACATGGTGCATGATAGTAGATACCAGCCTATGGTGCCCCATGGGGGATATTCATTGGATCACTTTTGGCCTGCTCCAATTGGTCTTCTTCCACCAAGAATGGACCTACCTTATAAGAACTATGTGAAGTATAAGATTGGAGACAACGAATAGCCGAAGTTGACCTTTCCTATAGTAGAGTAGCCAGCAGCCTCCTCCTCCTGAAAGGGAAAGGAGAATCTTGCTCCTTCTCGGGCTGCCTCATCTAACCCCCTTTCTTGGGAGGAGTATTGGATGAATAACCTTGGTTTCTACTCACTGAGTCCGATGGTGCCTGCTTGGCGTAGACCCAAGATCAAGATATTGGATCTCCCTAATGGGTCCCTTTGACCTTGGTACTATTTATATGGCAGAAAAAAGGCTCACGAAGATAATTTTCCTTGTGACCTCTTACTATTCCCTCAAGCAAGAAGAGGCCCACTTTTGAGGCACTAGAATCAATTCCCCTTGCTATCTCTGAACCTGTCCCTCCTACTCTCATCTAGGAGTCTGTCCCTCCATTGGAGACAACTATGGAGGGCACTCCCATGGCTGAGTAGGGATCTTTTGTTCCTTTGCAAACTCTGGCTTCTAATTCGAAGAGTTACAAAAAGTGCCTTACAGGTGAGCACAAGTGTTAGTGAAAGTCTCTTTTGGCTGAATAAGCTGCCTTACAAAAGAAGGAAGAAGAGATGACCACTCTTGTATCAGGACCTCCTACTATGTCCTCCTCTCTCTTCCCTTTTGTTTCTATCCAAACTAACACTGTATCACTTTTGGCTTCCACTGTGAGCGCACATGTTCCTGGTAAGGTGCAAGTTTTCATCACTCCTTTAGTGGAGCTACCTCTGCTAACATCCGTTTTGGTTGTCTCACCTTTTCTGAAACCTGTAGATATGATTAACACTTCAGTCATATCTGCTATAGTTCTTTCTTCCTCTTCCTTCACCTTTCTTGCTTCATCTATGTGGATTTCACCCCCTCTGATGAAGAAAAAGATAGAGAGTTTTCCCTCCAGCAATGGAGGACATAAGAGGAGCCCACCTTCTTTGAAAGGTGGTCCCATGCCAAATTTTTCTATCCTAGTGATGAAACTAGCCCTAGCCTTTCTTGAGTATGTCATTTCTCCTGAATCTCTCGGTGAGCATAGCAATGAACCTCAAGTGCAAACAATTCCTCCATTGAGGTAAAAAATGGCACTCTCGTTAAGTGTATGTTTAACTCGATGCATGAAGTTTCAACCTTGTCAATGATCTTCGCAAAGTCGTTGACCTTAAACCTGCAAGATTTGAGTGACAAAGAACTCATAGGTCCTTCTTCCTTAGCCCTTGTTGCAGGAGGATTAGAAGCTCCTCCTCTTAATATTACACCATTGTAGGCTCATCATCCTTCCCCCTATGATGATCTAGAGTGGGAAGCTGACGACCTCATGGTTGACTAGTGTTAGGGGAGACCCTCTTATTGATCTTTAGATTAGATGTGTGTGTGTGTGTTGCGATGTATTTCCCTTGTAATCATGATATATGTGCTTGGATGACCATCATCACCCCTATTAGTGCTTGGATATAGGTGTGGTGTTTGTGTTGTAAACCTTCTTCTACATGTATCATCATTCTTCCATGTTTGTGATTGAATTTCAAAAAATTGGAGATGATGCAAAGTGTTGGGGGCATTTAGGCTTCCTTCCATGTTGGCCTAATTTTTATTTTTATTTTTTCTTTCATGCATTCTTCGTGATCTGGTTGGGGATTGATGATATTTTGCCTCACACTACGGTTACCTATTATATATAAATATAGGCAGATTTGAGCTTGCAAAACTAGATCCACCTATGCTCTTTGTTCATATTCTTCTTCCTTTTGCTTTCTCTCTTCTTAGCTTGAGTTGTCCCTTTCATGTGTGACAACGCCACTTCTACATTGCTTGGTCTTTAGAAAATGAATTTGTTGCCAACGAATCTTTTCTCAAAGACCCTCCACACACTTCTTTGCTAGAATTATATTTTTGACTTGAAACTATAACGAAACATGTTTCCTTCATCATGGGTTCATAAAGAAAGGACTTGAGAACCTTCCTCCGAAGTGGAAATAACTTTGATCTTCCCCTCATGTGGGGGCATATCCTTCCCTTTGAATTCCTTGATGGAAAATGTATTTGAGAAAGAAGGCATTGGCTCTTGAACAGTGTGTCCCTTGAGTGGACCCCTTTCCTTTTTGCATCAAGTTCCCAATTGACTTAGTTTGAAAGCCTTTACATCTTGATATCTAGTCTAGGGGTAGCTTGACTAGACCTACTTCATGTCCTTACGTCTAGCTTGGGGGCAGCCTGACTAGACTTCACATTTAAAATAGCACGTCCCTTGAGTGGACCCCTCTTCCTTTTGAAGGGTTCCCTAGGGACCCCTTTGAAATTCTTCCATCTTAGTGATGGTCTGCGTGACTATTCGTTCACTAACTTACACGGCCACTTCCTAACATGTTCTATCTATAGGTAAACATGTCATCATTCTTGACTCTGCAGAGTCCCCTTTACACAGTCTCCCTCATGTGAGATTTCTTGGGGGATACCTTTTCCTTGTAGGATTGTGGGTTTGTGAGGTATTCTTCCTAGTTTCCTTCATGTGAGAGTTTTTGGAGGATACCTCCCTTGTAGGTCTGTGAGCTTGTAAGGTGCTTTCATTCTTCAGCTTTATAGTTCTATAGAGCTATGAAGTCCTTTTCTGATCCTGCAAATTTGGGTTTGCCAGACCATTCTCTACTTCCTCGATGGTTCAGGTATACATCTCTAACCTCACTACTCCTTGATCTACTTTACCAAAGAACTCACTAGTATTCATGCTCAATAAAGTGGGGGAAAAATGTATAGGAGTGAATTTTCACCCCTAATGCAAATTCCCCTTTTACCTCTTTCCAATTTAGAAAACCAAACTCGGAGGCCTAATTCCACATAAGCCCGCTATTCCCATCACAATTGGCACCTATTTTGAGTTTCAGTGGAGACATTTTGTTGGGGATTCCCACACAACACACAAACATCCACACAATGTGCTTACATCCCTAGTAGATTCTTGTGGCTAGAGCCTACAAAGATGTTGCACTTCCTATTGGAAGTCGAATTGTAACGCTTCCCTTCGGTTGTCCAACCCGAATATGGTCATTTTTTTCATTCTTCCTTCATATTCTCATTTCATTTATTTATTTTCAAGCTTACAAGATCTTTTGTCCATCTCTTAAGCATCTCTCAGCATTCCAAAATTCATCCACAAGCTTTGTAGCAACATTTCACACTCCATAGCAACAATTTATCACTTCATCACTTCAATAGAGCAAGCGTAGTGTTAGAACCCAAATTTTTTCGTTAAAACCCTAAGGTTTTTCCCAATTTAAACTTCATTTTTTCACTATCTTTCAATAAAAAAATCATTTTCCCCATCCATAATGTTCAAATACCTTTACTTCCATTCAAAAAATCCAAGGTTGACATATATATTTTACCATGGCCATATTCATGTCACATACCGCTTTACCGTGACCTCCCACAATGGGCTCGCAGTATGGCGGTTGACGTACGGTCATATGAAGGGTTTACCATGCAACCGCACGTGGTCAACACATAGACCATGGTGGCATGGTAAACAGTCAGCAAGAAGAAAGTAGCAATGATAGCTACCGCGGTATCGTTGGCAATTAAGCCAATGACTGCAGTAGTGTGGTGAATGGTTAGTGGGCAGGCAGTTGCAATGTAGTAGTCGGTAAGTGGTTACCTCTATACTTTCAACTCTTAGGTTTTCAAAGCAATCAAAGGACCTTATATTCCTCATCATTCTCATCCTGTCCATCCTAACACTCCTTTAAACTGAGGTAAGTTAGGGCAGCTATACTGCTCTTGGCCTTTCGTGACCTAGGGCCTTGTAGTGGTTGGTCCCCCTCTCTTACACATAGGTTATGACTTGAATGACTAGGAACAAGCTATAGGAAGTCAACAATGAAATATAAAATTTGCAAAGGGAATGAAACTTAAGATTTTTGGAGTGTTTAAAGGCACACATAACCCTAAAAATGAAGAGCAAAATAAACCCTAAGCCCTAGGAAATAAAATAACCATATTTTGCAAAATTTTATTAGTGGAACGCAAAGATTTTAGGGTTCCACTAGATAGTATTAAATACTAGATTTGACAAAAGCATGAATATCTTAAGGGAGTGATTTAATACTCTTATATACCCTATATGGGAACTCAAATGATGTTTCTGTACATTGATAGTTTATGCTACATATATAATGTGAAATGTATCTGTTGGTTAATTTTTTAGAACCAAACTTGATCTTACCATTTACCTATGAATTAGTCAAAATTCAATAATTTGCAAGGGTAAGGATTCTAAGGCCCTTACTTCTTCACTTCAAGCTCTGTGAAACCCAAGACGGTAATCCCTATTATGTACATATGATATTCATTTGATCAAGAACATTTCTACACAAAGATAAATTCCTATAAAGGGAAAATAGATAACATTCATTAAAGATTTGGCTGACCTTTAAAAAAAATACTATCTATTGCAAGGAATAAGATGGTACTTCAGATTGGTACATTTTAATTGAAGGTGTTTTAGATTGATTTTCATTCTCATTTTAAGCCCTTGGTCAAGTGCATGACTAACTCATTTACTTTCAAGATAACCAAATGAAAAGACTAGTTCCTCATCATGGGGTAATGGAGTCATATTCCTAATAACCAGTAACACCCTAGCAATTTGAATTAGTAATTAATGCACTATTGAGATACTGCATTACATTATTCAATTCATTGTGCCTAAAACACAACTACTTATCAATCCTATATTCTTTCCCTATAGATATGTGACCATATTTTAGTGTTTAATCAATTCTTTGAATCTAAGGACAAATACAATCACTCATTCAATTCAAAAAAATTTAAGAAAAATGAAAATATCATTAACCATTTCATTTATAATCTGGAAGAAAATTAGATAGGAGAGAATGGGCTTCTGAACATATCATTTTCATTTATAAAATGCTTCTACTGTAAAACTATTTGAGATTATTAAAAAATGACTCATACCTTAGACTCCTTACTAATCCTATTCATATATGCATGAATTTACAACCTATTCCTTCATGAGCTTAGTTTTTTCTACTTAGACAATTTGAGACTCAAAATTGAACTCCTGGTAACTGGCCCTGATATCCCATTTATAAAAGAATGGGAGAAACAAGCTTTAGAATGAATTACCATTTAAATTACATTTCATTTGGCACACATTTCATTTAAGGTTTAGAGACATCCCAGACAATTACATTTCATCATTCTAGAACAAGGGAAAGAAAAAGACAAAAAACACCATGCAGTCGGTTGAAGTAGACCAACTAGCCTTCCAAAAGGCATCATTCATTGATGCAACATCACCAAAATCCCTTGTCCATGTTGACCAAAGAATATTCTCCACTAGTTCTCAGGGAAAAACTCATGTACTAACCGAAAAAGTCATATTTTCCATTGAAGACACGGAGTCCAACACCTCTCCTTCACACCATCCAAAAATATTTCCACATCAGCACCAAAGACCATAACGATATACATGATGAAGAGGATGATCTCGCTCTAGTGGAAATGGTGACATCAAAAACAAAAACAATGCCAAGATGCTACTCTGATTCGTCAGCTTTAGAGTGTGCTCGCCCAATCTATGTTCCTGGTGAAACTAGAGAATCAACTACTCCTCCCTCATCAGAATCCTTAGATGACACCAAAGAAAAAATGTAATGGTCATATTCTAGGTCAATATCTCCTCCATCGCTTGAAGGGCTATCTGAAACCACAATGGGAGAGTTGTGCTTCCCCAGATAAGCCTTGTGATACTTAGTCCTTTTCTTCGCCTTCTTCTCTAGCTTAACCACCTTCTTCATTTTAAACTTGACCAATTCTTCTAAAACCACATGTTTCCTCAAATTTTAGGTGCTCTTGACACCACCCTAATTTTTCTTACCACAAGCACTTCTCCCACCCTTCGGTGGTGTAGAAGCTTTGGGAAATTATTTCCCAGCTTCATATATGTCCTCTTAAAACTCAAACACACTGAGTCTTTTGGATCTCCTAATTGTTTGGATAGACACCTCTGAGTTACCCATTCTTATAGGACACGGGGAAAGACTATCAAACCATAAACTATGAGAAGACTCACCAGTCTAAGCCCTTGAAATGAATTTGTAGAAAAGAAAACTCTTAAACCCAAAAAATTTCTACTAGACCCAATGACAATTATAGACAATCAAAACTCGCTATCCCATAAATATGAAACTCTCAAACCAACTAATGCATGAATCAAATATATCTCATATGAAAATCAACTTACCAGGGATAGACACTTCAATACCTCTGCAATTAAAACCGAAGACTCACATGCTTTCTCTTAGGGTCACACTTCTCAATTCTCGATGGCTACAATTGGAGAGATAAAATAATAGGAAAATCCACATTAAGTAGGAAATTAGGAGCATGTTGTCATTAATGATTGAGGAGAACTTTGAGTGAGTGAGATGATAACTTAGTTGATCAGATTTGAATTTGGGCCATCAATTTTTTTTATTTAAAACACAATCAATGGCAATCCTCAGGCATCCTTTCTAGCTTTTACAATAGTGCCTCAAAAACAATGATACCACCTCGGAAAGTTTCCACATTTACCCTTAACTTCATTAGTCATCTTAAATATGACAACCATTATGTATCACCATCCTAGTCTTTTCATATTCATTTACATCGATGAAGTACAAAAAGTTGGCATTGAAGAGAATATTCCCTAGAAAATCCCATCGCACGCTATGGATCTGCCCTACCCTTCTAGACTTCAATCAGTGATGATAGAATTGGCATGATGAAACTTTGACCATTGATTGGATCATTGTCCTCCTTTGGACATCTTCACCTTACATCGCATGTCACTAATGCATGTTTCAAATTGTAGTCCACATTAGCAACGGATGAAAATTAGCGATGGTACTAGATCAAGCCATGTGCATTTTTAGTCAAAATCAATAGTACAAAAATATCACTCATTCACCCTTTTCAAAATAGTGATGACTCATTAGGATTATGGTCCTCATCACTTATCTCCAATTTGAAGAAGACAAGCACATAACAATCTACAATGAGCGATGAAAAGAAATACAAAGAGCCTTGAGATCATCGCACATCGCTACTTCAACACTCAAAACTCAAGAGAAATCAGTGATAGTTGAAACCTCCAGTGATACAAAGAAAAATAAAGCATCACACATTGTTGATATGAATCAAATTTTCTCAAATTCATCTACGATGAGTGGTGGATGAAGCTTGAAGGAAGTGAATGGGACTTAAGTGGGAATAATTTGCATGTGCTCCTAAGTTGTTTTGAGAAAGGGGACCACCTAGGACAATGTAAAAGAGGGCCTTAAAGGACTTAGAACATTTTATTACAAAGGATGTAAAGTATAAATAAGGTCAATCGATCAACCTTATAAAATAAAATTATTTCTCACCTAGGCATAAAGGGGCTAGTAACTTCATGGGCTTCAATGGCTCAAGATGTTTTAACCTAAACAAGGATGAGAAATAAAAGGTCAACTATGGATCATAACATTGATAAGGGAAAAAAAATATGGTTTCAACAATAGTGGGAAAAAACCCTAAGTCCAGGTACTCAAAACTAGCTAAATTATATAGAGTTTTAGAAATGAAACCAAAAAAAAATTTAGGCTTCCAATAATGGCTCTAGTTGGGGATGTCTATTCCTCTAGAATAGAGTGAGATTCTAGAATCTCAAGTGAAGTAGACCAAGCACAAAGAACCAAAAATCAAGGACCTACCAGGACCAAGTAGGAAAACTAGACCAAAGTGAACAACATATGTAGAATACTTGTACATGAGTTACAAGACCATACCCAGAGATCCAATCTCCATCCTTTTTGAAGCCTTGTCTGATGTGCAATTTTTTAACCTACATTCTACAACTCTACCAAGCTTCAACTTCACTTGGTGGTCCCAGGACCCCAATCCTAGGACTATGCATGGCCCTATCAAAAACCTTGTTTTCTATTTTCTGTACCATGTTGAGGCTGAAAATATCCTCATGAATTGCCCACCAGTCGATCATGCTACAACCATTAAAATCAGACAATATGAACATGTGTATGAACTTATTATTATTACTTTCATTCATATCCAACTATGAATAGTAATCAAGCATTAACCGAAACACATGATCAATGAAGCATTCTATCTGACTCAACTTACAATTATATTCCACCAGATTCCCATCCAACTGGATAGGGAAAGTGAAACATTCATAATCCACCTGATCACTATAATCATATAAGCTGATATCAAATTCACTTTACTCATTAAAATAAAAATCCTCATACGCCTTCCTTTTAATATTCCCATCTAGGGGCACATATTCTAACCCTTTGAAATGATACTACAATTTTACTAGGTGATCCCACAATACTGGTTTACAATTTTTTGGCAAACTCGACACTGAACTGATTTTTTTAAACTAAATCTTCACTTTCGGGCTCCTATAGTGGCTAAATTGTGAGGAATTTGAAGATGATGCAAACTAGTGATTTGTGAAGTTTTGTATATAGATTCTAAATATTTTTTTTTCAAAAAACTTGGAATCAAATTACACTTTTTTTTTTTCATCTCCTTTAAAAACTAGTTTTTATCAGTAAGCAACATTTTTAAGGAGTGATGCTCACTGTATACAGCATAATTTTTTTTGTATGAAGGATAAAATTCTATTTGTTTTGAATTTAGATTTGTAACTATGATATCTAACTAGTTCATTTGGTTTCATAGTGTTTTATTAAATATTTTTTCCTTAATCAAGTTTCGAATTCAAACCAATTACAATTCAGACATAGGCGGACTGTATACAACATAACTTTTTCTGTATGTATCGAAATTCAAATTTTTTTTAATGGATCAAGGACATCAATAACCAACCTGAACATATGTTTCAAAATTTTATTTTGATAATCAAATATTTTTCCACATGTGCAGAACAAAGAGTTTGATTTTTGGTGAAAAACCTACATTCATAAGAAATAAAAAAATAAATATAATAATAAAACAAAATAAAATTAAAATTATACTTTTTTAGAATCTTATAACAAGGAATACATACTTACAAAAAATAAATTTTAAATGAACTCATTTGATCCCCTAAAATGTAAATCAAAAGTGGTTTTTTATCAGCATTTTGATAGGTGTAAAGGAGACTTCGTTATAGGTGTGGTTTAAAACTAGCAGGGTTATATCCAAGGGGACTTGGTCTAAGGTGGTTTGATCAAATCCTCTTCAATTGGAATCCTTTAAATGGAACTTTTCAAGGCTTAAGTCATTGTATTTTTAAAAAAAATGTGATTTCAACAAAAATCAAGATCTCCCAGAAAGTGTAAACCACTATTGTGTTAGCACCCTACTCCTAGTATTCCAAGGTTATTATCATCTAGCTTCTACCCCACACCAAGCATACATTCACTTTTTGTGATGAACAAGAAATGTTCATATACAAGCTTCTGTTCAAATTGGTATTCACATCCATCAGAGCAATATAAATCAATTATGTTGCCATATGCTCCACTTCCTTGGGAAATTGATTCATTAGTTCCCATGGCATTCTTGTTTTTATTCAGATCTAGGTCATTCCCACAAAGGAAATTTTCCATACCATCCCATACATCAAAGAATAATTATATTTTAGGTTCATCAACATTCTTGAGTCCTCCCTTCCAAGTTGAAACAAAATTCTTCAAAGGATGGGTCAAATAAATCAGGATTGATATGATCAACAATAAGGTATTCAAGTGCACCATAAATTGATAGGTTTGCTAACTCACATGTGTAAAACTTATTGCAACTTGAACATTTCTTATTTTTAGTCGAGTAATTTTCTTCAACAAATTCCTTGTTAAAAACTATCATGTCCAGATCTGCTACAAAGCTTGTACATTCTATTTTTGTTTCATAAAAGCATTCAAAAACATGACCTTGCTGGCTAGCATCACAAACCCCATCATTTTTTACACTAGACTCAACTTTAGGACATTGAATACAAACATTCTTATCTTGAAATTCATCACCAACCATACTGCTAGGACATTCTAGTTTTGATACAACTAAACTACATTCCAAGAATCCATCACACAAAATTTGTTCATCCACTGGTGAGGGTAAGACCCCATGAGTGTTGATATTGCTATATTATTTAGAAAAGAAGCATGCCTTCAAGTAATTCTAACAAAAATATTCATATTCCTTATGAGAGTAATCAAAATTCTCATTTTCATTATCTTAGTTATCAACCTTCAAAGGTGCATCAATAGTACTTGCAAGGACAACAATGTCATCATCTACATCATTAGATAGATATTCATCTTCTGAAACATCCTTATCCATTGCTTATATACACTCTTGGTCTTTGAAAATAGGGTGAGTGCCACTGTCATTTTGAGACCTCATTCTTTGTATATACTCATATTTAGCCTCCTTAGGAATTTTGATCCAACCAATTATTTGATTAAAATCTAGAGGTTTCAACTCCTTGGGCAAAGTAATAAGCCTTGGATCATAAATGTCACATAATAGGTCAATACATATTGAGTCTTCAAGTCTTAACCTTTTAGGAATTTCTAATAAAGCATCAAAGAACCTTGCTAACAATTCATATGGAAATTCCACTTTATGTCTCTTTATGCTAGATAGTCTTTGAATAAACAACACCTGATCATCATTAATTAAACTGTGTTGAAGTCCATATTGAATTTTCCCATGATTAAAATGTTGTGAGGATGAACAAGATAAGGCATCAAATTCTTCATCACCTTGATCACCCCTTTCATCCTTATCTATTTCATTTATACATATGATGTATGCTAGGACAACAAACACTTGAAACCATATATCTCCTCATCATTGAATATTTCATAGTATTTTCAACATCCATAGCAATGTGACTTGCCTAATAAAATGTTTTGGGCTCCTTGTCTCTTATCAAATATCTAATTTCACTATCAAATTCACCTAAATACATAGTTAAACATTATGCATCACTAGGTCGCATGTGCTCAAGGATATCTCTTACTGCTTTTACAAATATGAGGTTAAAAGCAGAGACCAACTCTTCTTCATCCCTTTGGATTTCCATAAATATTTTTCTTATCACACTTGGACTAATCCTTTCACCAAATTGTTCAACAAATTCTATCATGAAGTCATTCCATGAAGCTACAAAACATGCTGGTAAACATGAGAACCAGTCTCTAGCATCTTCTTTTAAAGACTGAACAAAAATATTGATGACAATGTCCTCATGACCTACCTCAAAAATTTCTCATCAAATCCATGAATGCATTCAATTGTTTAGAAGTTGACTCAGAAATTTTTCATATAAATTTAAGCAAATGTTCCCTAATACCATTAGGAATCAGGTTTGGAAAACACTAAATACCACTAAAGTCCAATGGCCCATATCTCTCAATAGAGAAATTCTTTTGAGGGCATGATAAAGGCTCCATGCCTTGTATGTTGTTACCTGATGTTCCACAAGGAGATACAAGGGAAAGATATATTTCTCTTAAATCCCTATTCAATCCTTAAATATCAACTTCATAGTTGATTATCTACTGCCTCATTCCTTAATTCAATTGACTCTAAAGTGTATAGCTCAAACACATTCATGATTTAAAGTTCTAAGAGGAATATTTCAAAAGTAAGAATACTTCTTCAAACCAATGTAGATATTACAAATTACACCTTAGAAGTATGTAAAATAACAACCGCCCTTATCTTCACTAGTGCTCTATTCACTAAATAGGGAACACAAATTTTTCTAGATCATTCAACACGACTTTCATACAAATTTACACTTTATGAAAATAAAAATAAGGGAAATACCTAGATATGATTTCAATCACCTTAAAATATACTAACCGGAAAAGTCATATTTTCTATCAAAGATAAGGAGTCCAACACCTCTCCTTCACACCATCCAAAAACATTTTCATGTCAACACCAAAGATTAAAATGATATACATATTGAAGAGGATGATCCTACTGCAGTGGCAATGGTGTTATCAAATACAAAAATAGGGTCAAGACGTTCCTCTGATTTGTCAGCATCAGAGTATGCTCGCTCGTTCCATGTTCGTGCATAAACTGGAGGAGCAAATAATCCTCCTTCATCAGAATCCTTGTATGACACCAAAGAAAGAAGATAATTTCCATATTGTGGGTCAATATCTCCTCTATATCTTGAAGGGTTGTTTGAAACCACAATGGGAGTGTTGTGCTTCCCCAAATAAGCCTTGTGACACTTAGTCCTTTTCTTTCCTTTCTTCTCAAGCTTAACCACCTCCTTCACTTCAAACTTGACCAATTCTTCTAAAACCACCTGGTTCCTCAAATTGTATGTTCTCTTGACACCACCCTTCTTTTTCTTACCATGGGCACTTCTCCTACTCTTTGGTGGTGTAGAAGCTCTGAGCATTTCTTGTGCAGCTTCAAATATGTCCTCTTGAAATTCAAACACACTAAATCTTCTAGACCTCCTAATTTGTTGGACAGACACCTTTGACTTACCCATTCTTACAAGACACAAGAAAGGACTAGAAAATTGTAAACTATGGGAAGACTCACCAGTCTAAGCCCTTGAAATGAATTTTCAAAAAATAAAACTCTTAAACTCAAACAATTTCTACTAGACCCAATGATAATTACAGACAATCAAAATTCACTATCTAAGAAATATGAAACTATCAAACTAACTAATGCATGACTCAAACATAGCTCATCTGAAAATAAACTTACTAGGGATAGACACTTTAATACCTCTGCAATTAAAACCCAAGACTCACGTGCTTTCTCTTTGGCTCACACTTCTTAATTATCGATGGCTGCAATTGGTGAGATAAACACAGAAAAATCCACATTAACTAGGAAATTAGGAGAATGTTGTCACTAATGATTGAGGATGAATTCACATGAGCAAGGTGACAACTTATCTGATCAGCTTTGAATCTGGGTCTTCGATCTTTTTGGATTTAAAACACCATCAATGGTGATCCTCATGCATTATTTTTTCTCTTACAACTAGTGCCTCAAAAAATGTGATACCACCTCAGAAATTTGCCATGTTTACCCTTAACTTATTTATTCATCTTAAATTTGACAACCATCATGCATCACCATCCTGGTTCATTCTTTTTAATTTACATCAACAAAGTACAAAAAGCCGACATTGAAGAGAATATTCCCTAGAAAATCCCATCGCCCGTCACAAATCTACCCTACCCTTCTAGAGTTCAATCAACGATGAGAGCATTAGTGTGTGATGAAAATTTGACCATTGGATTATTTTCCTCCTTTGGAGATATTCACCTTACATCGCATGTCATTGATGCATGTTTCAAATTGTAGTGAACATCAACAATGGATGAAAATTAGTGATGGAACCAAATCAGGCCACGCTCATTTTTAGTCAAAATCAATGGTACAAAAATATCACTCATTCACCACTTTCAAAACATAAATGACTCATTAGGATTAGTGTCCTCATTGCTCATCACAAATTTGAAGAAGACAAGCGTATAATAATCTATGATGAGCAATGAAAAGAAATACAAAGAGCCCTGAGGTCATCGCACATCACTACTTCAACTGTCAAAACTCAAGAGAAATTAGTGATAGCCAAAACCTCCAGCGATACAAAGAAAAATCAAGCATCACGCATCACTTATATGAATCAAATGTTCTCAAAGCCATTTATGATGAACGATGGATGAAGGTGGTGAACGAGACTTAAGTGGAAATAATTTACATGTTCTCATAAGTTGTTTTAAGAAAGGGGACCACCTAGGACAACGTAAAAGAAGGCCTTAAAGGACTTAGAACATGTTATTTCAAAGGATCTAATGGCCAAATAAGGTCAATCAATCAACCTTATAGAATAAAACTATTCTCACCTAGGTTCAAAGGGGTTGGTAACTTCACGGGCTTCAATAGCTCAAGATGTTTTAACCTAACCAACGATGGGCAATAAAAGGTCAACTATGGATCATAACATTGATGAGAGAAAAAACTCAAGGTTTCAACAATAGTCGGAAAAAACCCTAACTCCAAATACTCAAAACTGGCCAAATTTTATAAAGTTTTAGAAATGGAACCAAAATTTTTTTAGGGGTTCCATTGGTATCAATTTCATGAATTTACTTGACACTATTAGTTCTTAATGCTAGGAAACCTTAAGAATGTTAAGATTTAGCAATACATCAATAGTGATAGAAAGAATTATATGAAAGGATGAGACATCATATTGCTAATCTATACTTGAATGATCACTTGATCATTACTTTACTATTGAATGAAACCCTAGGTTGAGAGTAACCTATTTGGGTTGAGAAGTATATTTGACTAATGATTGAAACCCTAGGTTGAGAATTACCTACTAGGTTAGAATATTTACTCAATTACCCATTGGAACACATAGGCTTAGATTAACCTACATGATCAGATTGATTAATGATTGTTGACTTTATCCTACGTTTAGGATAAACCATGGTTGAGACTCACCTATGCGATTGAGTTGATCACTTGAGTTTGGGAATTACTAATTGAGTGAAGTTATAGGTGGGATTACCTATTTGGTTTGAATTGTTACTTCGTTGGTTGCTTTATACTCTTGATATAAAGTCATATTTTTGACAAGGTTCTACTCTTTGAATAGCCCTTTTCACTAAGGAGATTACAATCTCAAATAGAATCATTTACTAATATGATTGCCTTTGATTGAGGTCATTTACTAATGATATTATAATTTTGAAGAGAATCACTTATTTTTGTGGTATATTATTGAATGGAGTCAATTATTTATTAATATTTATTCTATGATAAGATGAAGCTTATGTAGTTATACTTCAAAAATTTATTCCCAGGACTAGGTTGTCCATTAAAGGGAATCGGCTATTCCTAGGATCAAATTGTCTAGTGAAGGGAATAACTTGTTTAAGTTGTTTATAGACAGTTACTTTGTATACTAGAGAAGCTCATATGTTATACTTGGGATTAGAATATCCATTGAAGGGGGTAACTTATTCTTATGCTTTATTGGTAGAGATACCATTGTGTTTTAAAAAAAGAGGAATACACTATTTTCGAGGTTAATGGTTACCTATTGAATGAAATTAACTATGCATAGTTTACAATGGCCTAAAGTCAAATCAATCTAGAGTAGTGTATGTGGATAGGAAGACTTCCACTCAAAATACTGAGTGGGAATAATTCTGTTAAAGTAGTGTGATCGCCTTTGGCTCTATTGTCAATTAACCATGTTCCTTTTATGCATGCTAGACAGTTTAGGATTGTAGTGTCTACAAGTTCTAGTTATATAAGGCACAACACTAAGCTCAGAGTGGTTATAGTTATGAGGTTATTCCACCAATCTCTTCATTGAAGGGTAGGGCCATCTATTAAATGATAGATGTGCAGGGGACTACAGTTGAGTTCGTGGTTGGAAAAAAATCACTTGAGTGATGCTTCTCCTCCTCAGTTGGTGACCAAGATTTGAAAGGAGATTCCTGGACTATCTATGTATCTATTGCTTCAAAGCTTGGTTGAGCTATATATGTATGTATCATGTACCCATTTATATGGATGGATGTAATCATGAATGATAAACTTGAGTTTATTCAATATGAAATATATATTATGGAAAGATTTGTGAAATTATAGTGAAATGCAATGGAAGTTTGGATTAGTGTATATTTTAAATGTGCATTAAATTTACATTATGAAAAAGAAAAAATATTATTGATATGTTATGGCATCATGGATCATTCACTTGAGGTGAAAACTTTGAAATTTTACTAAGTAGAACATCGGGGTTGTTACAGCCAATTCTTTCAAAAAATGGGCTAACTAGGAAAACGAGGTGAATGAGCTTAGAGCTCTAGTGGAGGAAATTTTTTCTATTTATAGCAACCAAGATAAAACCATGAAATGTCTCCAAGATATTTTTTACTACAATAAGGATACGGTGAAAAATACAACTATTACCATTTAGGTTTTCTAGTAAGAAATCTAGAATAGGCATCAAAAAAGGGTGTCTAAGGTTGATATTCAAGTTGGTCACTCACAATAAAAAGGCCAAGAAAGAGGGGAGTTCTTCTCTACCAAATAAGAAGGTTACCCTACATACTTAGAAGGGACCCCTATCGTTTGATTAGAAACTCAACTTCCTAGCTAAGGAGTGGCAGGCCATTACTGGTCCCAAGCTTTAGGGTGGCAAGTAGTTGGTTTGGTCCCCTACTGGATTTTTTTTGTGTGTTGTTGTAGTTTCTCTTGTTGGTTTGTTATTTGATGTTTCTTTTTTTCTCTTTCTAGGCATTACACTTCTCCTGAGCCCCTTGCTTGGCCTCTATGATCGTTTTGTAATGGATATAGGCCCTTCCCCTTTTAATATAATCAAAACATATAGGATATTGTGATTTTTAATGTTAATTTGGATTCATTATAATATTGATAGATAAATTAATTTGAAAGTAGACATCTGAAAGAATATCTCTCCACATAAATTAAATATATTTTTTAGAAAAGATGTTCTGATATATATAATTATATAAAAATTATATAATAGATTAAATTATACAACATAATAAATTGTAAATTATAAAATATAATTAAATTTTGAAAAAATCAAAATTAAACATATATTATTTAAGAATCCAACTCATATAATTAAACAAATCTTTTATGATTAAAAAATATAATTTAAAAATAATACTTAAACTTATATATTACAACATATATCTTCACAAAATAATTAAAATTACAATTATTGTTAAAATAGGATTAAATTTCCATTACATGTAATTTAATTCATATATTGTTTTTGTAATTTCTATAATTCTTTATTGTTAGGGTTAGGGTTCCGACCATAGTTATGGATAGTGTTACGATGATAGAGTTAGAGATAGGTCTAGGATTAGGATAATAGTTTAAAAGTTATTTTTAGGGTTAGGGTTGGGATTAGGGTTAGAGTTAAGGTGTGAGTTAGGGTTAGGGTTATATCATACAAATAACTAATTGAAAATACTAAAATATTATAATTAACAAAACTTACATTTCTAGTACTTGTCATGAGGTAATACTATTGTAATTGTTTTGTTTGTCTTTTGGTTAACTTGTTATTAAAAAACTGCAGCTAATTAGAAATTATTATTTTAGGTTGTATGAGATTTTTTTTTCATTTTCAAAGTCAAGTTGCAAGTTTTTTTACTTTATAAATTTTCTTAAATATTTTCCATCCATTTGATTGGCTTACAAAGTTTGAGTCTTATGGGCAGATTTTTTGGAGTTTTTTTTTGGCTGAGATATATGTTGACTATTGTTTCATTTGTATAGAGGTCGGCAAGGAATGAAAGAAAGGCCTTTTTTTCGAAGGGATAAGAATGTATTGAAGTGAAAGTCTTTTGCAATGTCCATAACAACAATTTTTTGATTTAAAGCTTGCAATTTCGTGGTTTTTTGCTTTAAATCCATAGAAGTCAGAAAACTACTAAGAATAAATAGCTTATAGCATCTATTGTGTTGATTAAATGGACAAGCTTCTCCAATTGAATCAGGTATTTATTAAGTTTGAGAGTTTTTGTGGTTGAGTTTGTGCTTTTTACTATAAATTTGAGATAACTAGTCTTTTTACGGTTCTTATCAAGTAGTAATGAAACAAGTTTGTTTTTATTAGGGTAAAATTTGAAGTCTTTTGTATTTCAAGTGTTTTGGTGATTGAATTCATGTTTTAGAATGAGGGTATGTGCAGGATCTTGATGGGCCAAAAAGTGGTGATATCTAAGTGATATGATGGCCCATGTGGCTCACGACTTTTTTTTACCTAAAATTGATGAAACAAAAAGGGTTTTTAAAGGAGATTCTCAGATTTCCACCAATATAAATTATGCTTTACTTTGAGTTTAATAAATAATTAGTATTCATTTTCTATTTGAATTATGACTAAAGTCTTGATTGATAGGTTGATTGAAAAACATCTATAGCTTTCAAACAGTATCACATTTTTTGAATCTGAAACATTTTTGTGATATATTCTTGAATGGAGTCAATTATTTATGAATATTTATTCTATGATAAGATGAAGCTTATGTAGTTATACTTTAAAAATTTATTCCTAGGACTAGGTTGTCCATTAAAGGGAATAGGCTATTCCTAGGACCAGATTGTCTAGTGAAGGGAATAACTTGTTTAAGTTGTTTATAAAAAGTTACTTTGTATACTAGAGAAGCTCATATGTTATACTTTGGATTAGAATAACCATTGAAGGGGGTAACTCATTCTTATGCTTTATTGGTAGAGATACCATTCTGTTTTTAAAAAAGAGGAATACACTATTTTTGAGGTTAATGGTTACTTATTGAAGGAAATTAACTATGCATAGCTTATAATGGCCTACAGTCAAATCAATCTAGAGTAGTGTATGTGGATAGGATGAATTTCACTCAAAATACTGAGTGGGAATACTTCTGTTAAAGTAGTGTGATCACCTTTGGCTCTGTTGTCAATTTATTATGTTCCTTTTATGCATGCTAGATAGTTTAGGATTGTAGTGTCTACAAGTTCTAGTTATGTAGGGCACAAAACTAAGCTCAGAGTGGTTATAGTTATGAGGTTATTCCACCAATCTCTTCATTGAAGGGTAGGGCCATCTATTAAATGATAGATGTGCAGGTGACTATAGTTGAGTTCGTGGTTGGAAAAAAATCACTTGAGTGATGCTTCTCCTCCTCAGTTGGAAACCAAGATTTGAAAGAAGATTCCTGGACTATCTATGTATCTATTGCTTCGAAGCTTGGTTGAGCTATATATGTATGTATCAGGTACCCATTTATATGGATGGATGTAATCATGAATGATAAACTTGAGTTTATTCAATATGAAATATATGTTATGGAAAGATTTGTGAAATTACAGTGAAATGCAATGGAAGTTTGGATTAGTGTATATTTTAAATGTGCATGAAATCTACATTATGAAAAATAATTTTTTTTTTGCTATGTTATGGCATCATGGATCATTCACTTGAGGTGAAAACTTTGAAATTTTACTAAGTAGAACATCAAGGTTGTTACAGCCAATTCTTTCAAAAAATGGGCTAACTGGAAGAACGAGGTGAATGAGCTTAGAGCTCTAGTGGAGGAAATTTCCACTATTTATAGCAACCAAGATAAAACCATGAAATGTCTCCAAGAGATTTTTTACTACAATAAGGATACGGTGAAAAATACAACTATTACCATTTAGGTTTTCTAGTAAGAAATTAGGAATAGGCATCAAAAAAGGGTGTCTAAGGTTGATATTCAAGTTGGTCACTCACAATAAAAAGGCAAGAAAGAGGGCAGTTCTTCTCTACCCTATACAAAGGCTACCCTACATACTTAGAAGGGACCCCTATCGTTTGATGAGAAACTCCACTTCCTAGCTAAGGAGTGGCAGGCCATTAGTGGTCTCAAGCTTCAGGGTGGCAAGTAGTTTGTTTGGTCCCCTACTGGATTTGTTTTGTGTGTTGTTGTTGTTTCTCTTATTGGTCTGTTAGTTGATGTTTCTTTTTTTCTCTTTCTAGGCATTTCACTTCTCGTGAGCCCCTTGCTTGGCCTCTATGATCATTTTGTAATGGGTACAGGCCCTTCCCCTTTTAATATAATCAAAACATATAGTATATTGTGATTTTTATTGTTAATTTGGATTCATTATAATATTGATAGATAAATTAATTTGAAAGTACACATCCGAAAGAATATCTCTCCACATAAATTAAATATATTTTTTAGAAAAGAGGTTCTGATATATATAATTATATAAAAATTATATAATAGATTAAACTATACAACATAATAAATTGTAGATTATAAAATATAATTAAATTTTGAAAAAATCAAAATTAAACATATATTATTTAAGAATCCAACTCATATAATTAAACAAATCTTTTATGATTAAAAAATATAATTTAGAAATAATACTTAAACTTATATATTACAACATATATCTTCACAAAATAATTAAAATTACAATTATTGTTAAAATAGGATTAAATTTCCATTACATGTAATTTAATTCATATATTATTTTTGTAATTTCTATAATTCTTTATTGTTAGGGTTAGGGTTCCAACCATAGTTATGGATAGTGTTATGATGATAGAGTTAGAGATAGGTCTAGGATTAGGATAATAGTTTAAAAGTTATTTTTAAGGTTAGGGTTGGGATTAGGGTTAGGGTTATATCATACAAAGAACTAATTGGCAATACTAAAATATTATAATTAACAAAACTTACATTTCTAGTACTTGTTGTTAGGTAATACTATTGTAATTGTTTTGTTTGTCTTTTGGTTAACTTGTTATTAAAAAAATGCAGCTAATTAGAAATTATTATTTGAGGTTGTATGAGATTTTTTTTTCATTTACAAAGTCAAGTTGCAAGTTTTTTTACTTTATAAATTTTCTTAAATATTTTCCATCCACTTGATTGGCTTACAAAGTTTGAGTCTTATGGGCAGATTTTTTGGAGTTTTTTTTTGGCTGAGATATAGGTTGACTATTGTTTGATTTGTATAGAGGTCGGCAAGGAATGAAAGTAAGGCCTTTTTTTCGAAGGGATAAGAATGTATTGAAGTGAAAGTCTTTTGCAATGTCCATAACAATAGTTTTTTGATTCAAAACTTGCAATTTCCTGGTTTTTTGCTTTAAATCCATAAAAGTCAGAAAACTACTGAGAATAAATAGCTTATAGCATCTATTGTGTTTAGTACATGGACAAGCTTAGAGAACTCCAATTGAATCAGGTATTTATTAAGTTTGAGAGTTTTTGTGTTTGAATTTGTGCCTTTTACTATAAATTTGAGATAACTAGCCTTTTTACGGTTCACATCAAGTAGTAATGAAACAAGTTTGTTTTTATTAGGGTAAAATTTGAAGTCTTTTGTATTTCAAGTGTTTTGGTGATTGAATTCATGTTTTAGAATGAGGGTATGTGCAGGATCATGATGGGCCAAAAAGTGGCGATATCTAAGTGATATGATGGTGGCTCACGACTATTTTTTACCTGAAATTGATGAAACAAAAAGGGTTTTTAAAGGAGATTCTCATATTTCCACCAATATAAATTATGCTTTACTTTGAATTTAATAAATAATTATTATTCATTTTCTATTTGAATTATGACTAAAGTCTTGATTGATAGGTTGATTGAAAAACATCTATAGCTTTCAAATGGTATCACATTTTTTGAATCTGAAACATGCGTCACATTCTATGCTTTGCATAATATAGGATTAAAAAAATAAAATTGAATTTCATGAAGATTTGACCAAGTTAAGGTGGTTAGACATACAAGTTTTTATATTTTTTAAAATTTGTAATAAAAAAACATAATTAATTATTTACCTAGAAAAAAATTACAAAAAAATATGTATCACATCGGGACATGAGTCCCCTACTTATATCTTAAATATTATAAAAACATATTATCATTTTATTGTGGTTAGGGTAGTCAGATAGACACCTACTTCTTATTTTTCCACACAGAACTTTAAATTATCATTGAAATTTCAAATTTTCACCAAATAGATTTAAAAAAAAAAAAAAACCTATTAGTTTAGAAACTACATTCAATTTGCTACAGATTCTATTCTTACAATTTTTTGAAATAATATAGATAACTTATTCAAATTTTTACGTCAAGTTTCCTAACTATGATTTTCTGAATTTTATTGTCACTTAAGGGCCTGTTTTTTCCATGATGATCTTGCACATACCCATGAATTTGATATACTTGATTTTAGTAAGACTTTAGATAGATGTGTGAGGTGATTTTCAAGTATTTATTAAATAATCTTCGTAGGCATGGGCATCAAAAGTTATTTTCAATCAAATGATTCTTTCTTCCCTTATAAATACAATGCATAAGGAAGGCTAGGCCAGTACTGGCAAGCCCGATAGATTTGAACATTTAAGCTGCATGGTATTTGTTGCTTCTGCTTTGACCAAACAAAAACAAACAAGAGATCAAATTTATGTTTAAATTGAAGACACGATAGGCCCCCATATAATAGTTCAAATAGTATACCACCTCCTCCATTATTCCCCAATATTCAACAAACATGTCCACACCCACAATTTTTTTAATAAGATCAGTACAATTTATCCTTCAATTGTTTTGCTTTTATATTTCAAATTTAAAAGTTTTGTAGCAAATTGATCTTGTTAGGAGTGTTCGATGAACAATTTCAAACATTTTTGTTTTGAAGGGTAAAAATTTAGAGGGTTTTGATTTTCTCTATTTTTTAAAATGGTAAAAGTTTTGTGGCTTCAACTTGTTACTAGTGGTCGATGAACGGGTTCACTTAACACCCCCTATTTTCACTAGCTTTTGTTTTTATGGTAAAAAAAAATTCGAGGCTCACTTAAACATTCAGATCTGTATTTTTTTAAAGAATGGTAAAAGGTTTTGTTGTAGCTTGAATCTAAGACTTGCTGCCAAAAGAGATAGTTCATTAATTTTCTAATCATATTATGTGCTATATGTAATTATCTTATTTTAAAATAAATTAAAAATTAAAAATCAATAGATATAAAAGAATAGTGGAAAAACAAGCTATTTCTATTTCCCTCTGAATTGAGCCTCTTCCATTTTTTTTAGTTATTTATTATGCATTTTATACTGTTAGGTTTTTGTGTTTCATTCATCCTAGAGATTTTCATTGACAACATTTATTACAATTTCCAACCAACATCTAGAAGACCAAAACCATAGGGATCACTTCTTTTGGATAGTGGAACCTAGTAGCAGAAATAAAGAGTAATATTTAAATCCACATGACTACACAAGGTTTATAATTGTAAATAAAAAATGTATAATAAGACAGTTCAATAAATAAGTCAATAACAATGCATGCAAAAATATAGAGGGGTATGTAAAAATCTTGTGATACCTCATTGAACTCTGTTAGTCTCCAATTTACATATTTCTACAAATATCCATCAAAGAGACTAATAGGAAACATTATAGGAGAAAAAACTACTCATCTTTTGCCCCTTTTTGTTAATGACACTATCAAGATTTAACACCAAAGTGTTATGCTAGTAGCAAGGGTGATTATGCTATGTTGTACTTAGTGGATTGTTGTTATTTGAGCAATGAGGTCTGGTGCTTACATTGACTGTCAAAGCTCAAGCTGTCATGGCTTTTCTTGCTAATTTGATGCAATTATATTTTGCAAGGTTTTTAGGCTACTAGTTGCAAAGACATGAAAAGTGCAATCCAAGGTTAGAGGTAAAGTTATTCATTCACCTATTATGTATAGGATATGAATACCTTAATAATATTTGAACTCTAGTATTTTTGTTGTATCTCTTTCTATCATAATCATTGGAATAATTAAGCTATTTTCTTAAAATTTGTATATATGGTTCTACTTAGATTAAATGAAAATATCATTCTGAATTATTTGAACCATTGGATTCTCTTGTACTCATATCTTAATTATTTATGATTATGTTAATTTGAAAGGGAGTTCTAATGCATAGTAATGTTCTACATAGTTTCAAGCTAGATGTGGAGGGAAGACATGGTGTTTAAGGGTGAAAAAAATCTTTAGTTGGTCTTGACAATACACGTTGTCTCCCCAACTTCTATATGTTGAAGACCCTAAGCATTGGCTAATTATAATTTCCTCTTGATATTTTCTTGCATGGTGGAGAGAAGAAAAAGGGTTGTACTTTTTACTGGCTCTTAAGTATTACTTAGGGTTACTCGACAATATGAATGAAAACATATAGCTTGACCAAAGAACCATGATATTTTCAACAACAAAAAATCAATTTTGACTGACTGGATTTTAGATATAAGTTGTTAGCCCTTTCTTAGAAATTTAATAAATCTACTAATCCAACTGTAGATAACATAAAAGAGCCTACACCTATTTAAATGCATTAGAAGTAAATGTTCCATAGATACAAAAGAATCTACATACTCTCTTTTATAGTAATTTGAATGCTTAATCAATGCTTCTAAGACTCATCCAAGCATTAAACCCATAGATTCACTAAGGACCTTCACATTAAAGATTTATACTAAAAAATGAGGGATATTGAAAACTATTTAAGGACTAGTTACTTTAGAAGCCATAAAATCAATAAGGTAAAACAAATGAAAGGAATTGCACATGTTATGATCCAAGTAAGCCATGTACATGATCCTACATCCGATATCCAACATCTAACAATAAAGAATGTATAATTAGAGAGCATGATTTGGGCAATCAATACTCTAATTTTACTTTGATACATATTACTTCCACTTTAATTGGTAATTAAATATAGAGTAAATTTTCAAGTCATAAAAATATTATTTTACATTATGCACTGTAAATTCTAAGGAAAACCTTTGAAAAATCTATACTCCTAAAACTTTTTGAATTATTTTTGAATAGCTATGAAAAATAATTTGTAGTAGCCATCCTTCCCTTATATGTTTTAGCCAATAGGGAATATAATAACCTCTAGATGTTTGCATTTATTGTATAGTCAAATTTTCTTTTTTTTGATTGATAAACAACAAGGCCAATATATTAATCTTTGAAAGTTTTCAGTTACATACAGAGAATTACAATCATCCAGCCATAGAGAGTTCAAACATATCAACTTTCTAAATTCATTAAATCCAAAAATGAACTATTTATGATTTTGTATTTGCATAATCTTCTCAACGATGTGTGGAAGTCTTCCTCCTCTTGCAATCTGATGAAGAGGAACTCTGCTCTCTTTTTTCTTCTAGTAGGCCTTCCTCTTCTTCATGGAGCATGAGATGATGATTCAACCCTCTACCTGTTGCTCAGAGGTCTACCCCTTCTCCTCAATCCTCTCTTAGGAATAAATAGTTTCACCAGTTTATTGCCCTGCGTATCATTAGTTTCATCATACCTAGGAACATTTGATGCCACCAGTCTTTGATCTCCTTAATTATTTACCTTCTACTACAAGTTTCCACCACCTTAATTTTGTACCTTCTGCTGCAAGTTTTGAAAGTTCATCGGCCTCCCCATTTGCCTCCTTGTACACATGATTAATGGTTAAATATTCAAAGTACTCTAAAATGGCCAGTATTCTATCTCATAGTTCTTTTAATCTCCAATTAGGAGTCACTGTTGTTCTGATTGCATTCATCGTAATAGTTGAATCTCCTTCCACCTTTATCTTCCTTATTCCCTTCCTTTTACATTCAACTAGTCCAATGTGTAGAGCACTAAATTCTGCTATGTTGTTAGTATCTATTGGAAGAGGAAACGCTATTTTGCCTATGGTATCTCCCCTACTGTCTCTGATTATGCATCCTGCTCCAGAAGGACCAGGAATTCCTTTTGATGCCCCATCAAAATTTAACTTCAACCATCCCTCTTGTGGTGGGTTCCATGTTGCTTTTTCTCTTTTTCGGTCACTATTCCCTGAGAAATAAGGAACTTTGAGTCCTAACCACTTAAATCTCATTCTTCCATCCCATTTGGTGAAGTTTCTCTTGATGTTGGGTCTTACTGCTATCTTGCTATTCATATTCTCCACAATTGAGCTTTCAATTATGTTAAGGACTGATTCAACTTGTCTTTCTTTGTTATAAAAAATCCTCCTATTCCTTTCCTTCCAAATTTCCTAGATTAGTGTTGAAGGGCTAATTTCCCATAAGCCACTTAGTAGTCCATCCTTGTCCCTAATAGGAAAAATTTGGAATAGCGAAATGATATCATTAGGCATGGCTGTAATCTAGCGCAACTTGGCACAAAGCCATCTCCATCATTTTCCATAGAAAGGACAATTTAAGAGGAGATGGTCTATACTTTCTTCCTAAGCTTTGCAAAGAACACACCTTGAAGGGCCTGTAAAGCCCATTTTCTTAAATTTCTCTACTATTTAAATATTCTTTTTAGTTGCTAGCCAAGAGAAAACTCCTGCTTTTGGTATAATTTTATTACTCCAAAATAGTTTATGTGATATGCCCAAGTCCTTATTCTCCTCTTGACTAACCAATAAGTTATAAGCTTCCTTTGCACTATACTGCTCGATCTTGGATGCCACACAAATAATCATATCATTTCCTTGCTTGAACACTAATTGTCTATTCTTTAATACTTCTTTCAACTAAAATATCTCATTATGAGGCACTAGAAGTCCATCAAATCTTTTCCATTCTCATCCTAGGGTTGGATCTCCATCTGGGAAGTTGACATAGTCCCTACTATTTTCTCCCCAATTTTGTTTGAGCCAAGTCTTTGTGCTTTCAATTTTTATGGACCTGTCTATACTCAGATAACCTCCCCATGAGTCTTCCTAGAATAAACATGATCTACCATCATGCACATCCCAAGATACAAAATTTTCCACTAAAGCCTTGCATTTTAGGATGAAGTTCCAAATCCTTGACCCCTTGGGTGGATTTCTAACTCTTAAAATGTCCTTTGGCTCTCCAACATTTAATAATTTGGTCTTCAATAACCTAACCCATCTTGACTGAGGATCTTTGATCATTCTCCAAACAAGTTTAGCACCCAAAGCCTGATTTTCTTTGTCTTGGTTTCTAAGTTCCATTCCTCCTAAATATTTTGGTTTGCAAATTTTATCCCAAGCTATAAGGGCAATTTTATTTTTTTGTTCTGTATTTTTCGAAAAGAAGTTTCTCATTTTTTAAATTATGAAAGCATTCATACTTGCTATCAGTGCCAAAAATGATAGGAGGTATATTGGTAGTGTTGATATTACATCCTAGAGAATAGCTAACCTGCCTGCCCATGATAACCATTTCCCTTTCCAAGAGTTTATCCTTTTATCCATTTTTGATTTCAATGAATCCCATAACTTTGAATTTCTCAGCCCCTTATTAATAGGTACTCCAAGGTATATACAAGGAAAATTTCCCTTCTTGCATTTTAGTATGGTGATAATTTGTGTTTCTTCTATTTGAGTAGTTGAAAAGAAATAAACTTTTGATTTGTCTCTGTTAATTGCTTGTCCAGATGCTTTCTCGTAATACCAAAGTATCTCTTGGAATCTTCTCGCTTCTCTCTTTCTAGATGCCCCCATCAATAATGTATCATCAACAAATTATTGATGTGTAGAAGTGAAATCTCTTGTTACTCTTATACCTTCAATCTTCTTCTTATTATGATTAGCCTTGATGGTTTTGTCTAATTCCTTTGCCATGATTATGAGGATAAATGGGAACAATGATTCCCCTTGTCTTATGCCTTTGGAAGAACTAAAATAACCCTCTGGAATCCCATTAATCAAAATTGAAAATTTTGGAGTTGATATACACTCAAATATCCAATTGAACCATTGCTTATTAAATCCAAATGTCTACATCATCTTACATAAGAAACACCAATCTACATTATCATAGGCTTTTGAGATGTCAAGTTTGATTAGCATTCCATCTCTCTTAGTGTTTTGCAGAGTATGAATCACTTCTTGAGCAACTATAACTCCATCTAAAATTGATCTGCCTGGAACAAAGCCCGTTTGTTCTTCTGAAACAATGTTGTTTAGTAGAGGCCTTAACCTATTTTTCATGACTTTGGAAAGTATCTTGTATATGGTGTTACATAGGGATATTGGCCTATAGTCTTCCAATCTCACGACCTTTTCTTTCTTTGGTATTAGGGCTATAAATGTATTATTGATTTCTTTTAGAATTTTCCTTGACCTTCTAGAAGCCTCTAAAGCCTCCACCATGTCTAGCCCTATAATATGCCAACACTTTTTGAAGAAACCTATAGAGAATCCATCTGGGCCCAGGGCTTTCTTAGAAGGCAATTGATTTAGATCAGATTCTACTTCTTCCATTGTGATACTTTCATTTAGCTTCCTGTTCTACTCTTTCATGATGATTTTTGGAATGATTGATAAAAAAATATTTTGCTCCATTAGATTTGAACTCCCTTCATTGTTTAGCAAGTTTTTATAATATCTGGTCACTAATTCCTTTATAGCGGTTGGGTTCTCTATTATTTGATTCCCTTGTCCTTCCAATCTATAAATTCTGTTGATATTCCTTCTCTTCTTGGTTGCATTATGGAAGAATCTAGTGTTCTTATCTCTGGCTTGTAACCATCCCTCTCTATACTTTTGCCTCCAAAATATCTCTTCTTTAGCAAGTATATCTTCATAATCTGCAAGAAGCTCCTTTTCTTTGATATACTCCTCTTGATGCATTCCTTCTTTGATCACCTTTTCATTTAATTCATTCAATTGATCCTCTATGTTCTTTTTGGTTTGAAAAATATCCTTAAAGTGATTTGAATTCCACTCCAATAACCTTCTCTTGATTAGTTTTAGTTTTGAGACAAAGTAAAAAAGCTTGGATCCCACAAATACACCTTCCTTCCACCATTGATTTATAAGAAACAAAAAATTTGGATCCTTAAGACACATGTATTCAAATCTGAATGGGGGTTTAAGAGACTAATTTTGCCCTGAAATATGAAGCATAATTGGGTAATGGTTGGAGCTCGATCATGGAAACACTTTGCATTCCAGTATATAAGGGAAGGAAGAAAGATCCCCAGTCCAAAAAAATCTATCAATTTTCTCAGCTATATTGCTAAAACCTAAGCTCCTATTATTCCATGTGTAGATTTTGTCTCCTGATTCCACTTCTATGAGCCCATTTCTTTCCACCCAATCATTAAAATCTATTTGTGATCTACCTGGCCTATTCAAACCACCTCTTTTGTCCTTTTATCTTCTTATTGCATTGAAATTGTTTCCAATTACTATGCTTTGACTCTGCCCTATGGACAATACACCATCTAATTCTATCCAGAGCTCTCTCTTTGCAGCTGTTGTCATTAGACCATAAACATTGATAAGGGTAAATGCTAGATTTAAATTTAGACTTCTAACTCTTCCCATCATCCAATTCTTTTTCGAGGCTATCTTCTCAACCTGCACCATTGCAGGTTTCTAGATTACGGTCAGTCCACCTGATGCCCCTTCTGATTGTTTTTCCTCCAACTTGCATCCACTATATTGGTTTCTCAAACTTTCTCCAAAGGACTCCATTTGTTTCAAGCTAAGTTTAGTTTCTTCTAGCATTATAATCTCTGAATTGATCAAAACAAGTCTTCTTTTGACCAAGTTCCTCTTGTTAGGGGCATTGAGGCCCCTAACATTCCAAGATAAGATTTTTAATGTTGTTCAGGAAAGGAATTCCCCTTCCTTACTTTCAAGATTTTAGTAATTTTGAGTTTCCCGTCAACCTCACCCTCTTTGATCCTCTGCTCATTTAATGATCTTCTACCCCTCTTAGGTGACTCTATTCCATAATTTGGTTTAGAACTAGATGTACTAAACTATTTAATCCCCAACTTCCTCTTTTATTTCACCTGCGAGTATAAAGTAGCAAGCGGCATTGCCATGATTTGACTGTCTATAACATCTTCTTCCATATAATCCTTTAATAGAGATTGCATGGTTTTATCAATTTTCATAAATTATGGTGTGAATAATATATTTTGAGGTTCTTCTACATAGTTTGGAATTTCTACTCTAAGATTAATTTTACTTGCCTCATTAATCAAATCTCCATCTATTTGTCTACTCGGCATAGGAGATTTTATTGACTGTTGATCTTCTCCATCTGATAGATCTTCATACCTGGCAATTTCCTGATGAGGATGAAAAGAATGCTGATGATCCTTGTTGTTGGCTTCTTCATCCATTTTCTCTTCAATTTATCCATTGAGATTTACCAGTTCCATTGAAATATCTTCCTTTAAACATTTTGTGTCCTTAAGTAGATCTGTAAGAGCTTGTTTATCTGACATTGTTTGACCCTCGAGCTTCTTCATCAATTTATCCCTTGAAACCCTGGTACATTTACTTTTTCTTGTGAAAATCCTTGGTTTGTCTTTTCCCACCAAACATCTCCCACCCATAATAATTTTCTTTTTCTTTGTATCCCATTCCAAAAAAGTTCTCTTGCCAACCGGGTGACAACTGCTAGTCTTGTGAGTTATGTTACTGGTCTCACTGTGGTTGATGATATGAATGCTTTCCATAGGGCCTTCCAATTCTTGAAATTTCTTATGTGAAAAATCCACCTTTCCCTTACCCCTTTCATTTTTATTTCCTTCTATTATTTGTGGTAGTTTCTCCTTTGCCTGAAATTGGGGGCCTATCATCCCCTTTGCTGAACTTCCTATCATCATCTGCTCTCTCAATAGGCAATGGCTAGGGTATCTCTCAGTTAGCCTTTTAAATTTTTGTTTCCATCTTCAAAACTCCGAAACTATTTGTAACTCCCCATAGAAACCCAAATCCATGTCCACTTCAACATATATGTTTGCTACATCTCTTGTTTTTCCATTAAGGAAATCCTCTTCTACTCCCATAAGACATCCAAGTGCATCACCTATTTTCATTATATCTTCTATTCACCAAAACTCCGCTGGTAACCCACAAGGCTTAGCCATATTGGATATTTTTTAATTCTATATGTTGTAGGATCAAAGCAAGGTTTCCAATTAACTAAGTGAAAGCTCGAGCCATGAAAAAAAAATGGGTTTCCATAGAGGATTATATGCTTCAAATTTTGGACTATACATTCAACTAGTAAAAACTCATTCTATAAAATGTGTATGCTCACCATACCTAGAAATGATTGATGCCACCAATATTTAATCTTCTGAATATTCCCTCCAATGCCACACCATTTCACAAAAAGAGCTCGTTCAGTCAAGCATCCTATTGCTAGATTGACAACATCTAACGGCAGCACAAAGAGCTTACTCCCTGATCCTTTCTTCTTCCATACAACTGTTCTTGGCATAACTCCTTCACTTATCTGGTGCTGAGAGCTCTTCCCCTTTAAGGCCCCATGACTCACCAATAGCTTTTCATTATGTTGATTTTCTCCTTGGAATCCTGTATTGTTTACTACATTGTTTCCTTTATTTCTGAATCCTTCTATGCCCAGATGCTGGGAGAACCTATTTGCCTCAAACCTATTTTTGTTTTCAAAACCCTTAGAAAATAGCATACCCCATTTCGCCTACTGTATCAGGATTTTATTGGCAGCTGTCGCAACCCCATGAATTCTAGGGCCAACTTGGCTATCCTTCTCCCTCTGAATGATGTTATCTCTCGACATTCTAAAATATACTCTCGGTCCAAATACACTTTGTGTTGCTTTATTGAAAGGATCCAAAGCTTGGAAGTGAAATCCTGATGGGTAACCATTATTTTTTGAAAACTCTGGTCTTCCTAATATTCCTAAGATGGATTCTTTCATCACAGAGGATTTGACTGGTCCATGCTTGAACCATTGAGAGCCAAGCCTTTGATTCCAAACATCTGCAGATCTAGAACTCAACCACTGAAACTTTCTATGGTTGACCCTGACAAAAGACCGATGAAAGCCATCATAAGCACTAGGGCTCAACCACTGAAATTTGGAATGATTGTCCCAGACAAATGATCGATGGAGCCCTCTAGAATTCGATTGTTGAAACACCCTGGTATTCGACCGTTGAAACACCATCATTACAAAAGAATGAAACCCTAGTTTTTGATTTAAGATTTTATTTCATATGCTTATTTATGAATTTACTTAGTATGCATACATTTCTAAAATTGTAGTTCTACACCATTTCACATTGATATAAATATTTGAATGGCTGCAAATTGAGTGACATTCAAATTGATTGCTTCCAATATAAGTAGGAGAGATGACATCATATGCTTAAGGGACCACATATTTGGGTGGTTCCAATTTTAACAAATATAGGTTGCACTTGGAATGAAATCACATAAGTGGAGGCATCTCATAAGTTTGTACCAAAAGCTTTCTATACAACTGAGCTACAACTTATTACATACATCCATCTCAACTTATTACTAATATATTAGTGTGAAATTAGCCGAATTTAGAACAAACTCTAGCTACAAAGTTAACTGAATTTAGAACAAACTCTAGCTACAATTTGAATTTTTCTTTTGAAGTATTAATTATATGCAGACCAACTGACCAGTCTCCAGAACTTTCTAAAACCGACCAAGCGCTGAAGTATATAGTCTTCCCCTCTTCTAGATTGTTCATGATGAATATATTTCACCTACCCATGATAATTTCTCAAGCTAATACTAGTCTATAGTTTGGACTGAATTTATTGCAAGTTCTTCAATAAATGAAGTGCATGAGCCTATGTTTGTGTAGTGCTCAAAATTTCTCTGAGTTCTGTGTCTAATTTTATCTCTGAGTCTATATGTCTTTTCTCTACTTTGTGTGTTTCTTTCTACATGGTATCAGAGCCGATGGTGAATCTATGAGAAGAAGTTTCTCCCAGATTGTGTTTGTAGATCATGGGCACCAAATCAAAGAGTTGAAGATCAATCTTTGGAAGGAATAAAGAGCCCAGAGAGAAAAGATCACTAGTTTTTTGGAACTAAATCATTGAAGACCATGATCATTGTTGCTTCTTGTCAATGAGTGAAGCAAGCTAGAAGAATAGGAGTTGCTCCCACAAAGGCTTGATCGATATTTTTGTTGCAGATATTACAATCGCCACTCTGGAGAAAAGTTTGCAGCTTACAGTTAATAAAGTGTTGATAAGGAAAGGCCATGGAAAAGAGGCGCTAAGAATGTAGCTAAGTGTTATCCACTAGTCTATGAAGAGTTGAATCATTGCTAGGAAGAAGGTGATTACATTTTTTGAGATCAAACGAGGAAAGGCACAACAAGAGAAATCACAATTGCTACCAAGAAGTTATTTTCTCAGGGAGATTGCTCAAGCCCTGATCACACATGTTAAAGAGGTAGATGTAAAGGTGTTTGGAAAGCCTTGTTTGGATTGCAATAGTCTAAGTCAAGTTGTTGAAGCTGCTAGAGAAGCCATCTGATTAATAGTCATCAAGGAGGCAAAGTATTTTTTTGTTTTTTTTGATGTTGATCATAGGATTTTGTATAGTCATTTTATAGAGAGTGTTACTTTTATATTTCAAAGAGGTTGATAACCATGAAGTAGATTGATAGATATCTTAGAGGTAAAATCGAGGCCAAATGAAAAGGAGATAGCCACTAGGACCATCCAATACACAAGGAAGGAGATCGATTAGTGATCATTGAAGAGTAGAAGCTCTCCAGTTTACAAAAAAAGAGGAATCAACTATTTTCATGTGAAGGTTATGTTGCTACCAAGAGAAAGATTGGATTGTTGTAAAAATGGTTGTGAAAGGTGTAAAAGAAAGTTCTTAAAAAAAAGGTTGAGGAAGTAAATGGCACATTGGAGAAGTTGTTGGTCACCTGCAGAGTGTAGATTGCCTCTTGAAAGGAGAGATTGTAGTCAATTAATCAGAATCACTAGACTAGGATCAAGGGAGATCATGTATTCCTAAAGGATTGGATGTGTTAGAAGCTGCTAAATAATAGTTGTTTGAAGACTTGAGAGTTGTCCATGAAGGATCTCCAGTTACCCATATATATAAAAAGTAAGTTATGTTTTATAAAAGAATTGTTATGCTTGATAGGCTAGGTCAAGTACATTGAGTGTAGGTGTACAAAGCTATCAAATCAATCATCAAAGGAAGAAGGTAGAGAAGTCACCAATAAATTGCTCTATTATTGTAGCAAGGTGAATTTGTTGTTTAATTTTTTGGTTGAAAAAATCAAAGGCAGGTGAAGTTGTTGAAGGAAGGTAAATTAGTGTAGCGAAATCAAGGTGAGTTTAGATTTCTTGAATCATTGGGTAAAGTTGGTAAAAGGGTAAAGAAAGAGAGATGTTTTGGAGGAGGAATTGTTAGATGTTAAGGAACAAAATTTTGAATTGTTAAAATATTTACATAAGATTTCAATTGAAAACAAGGGACAAGTGATAAAAATTTATGACCTTGATATTGAATTAGATAAAGTTAAAAGAAAGAATGACTTGAGCTAGAAGAAAAGCTAAAGGTGTTTGATGAGATTAATAAAAGGAATTAAAAATTAGAACAAAGAATAAAATTGGTTAATGAATTAGAACATAAACTAAAGATATTGGAAGAAGCAAATAATTTACAAATGAAGGAAATCACAAAATTATAAGAAGAGAATGGTTTATACAAGAAGGAAATGTCAAAATTAAATAAATAAAATGAAAATTTGAAGTCAAAGAAATTGGTATGTGATGTTTCTTGTAGTACCAAAGATTCGAGTTCATCATTTGATGAGTGTGTTTTTACTAAAGTTGTTTGCGATGGAGATAAACATTTTAATGAGACAGAGAATCTTGTTAGTTGTGATGATAATGCATTTGATTCTATAAATGTTTCTAGTGAAAATAATGTTGGTTTAAAAATCATGAAAAAAATGGGTTATAAAGGCAAAGGATTAGGAAAACATGAACAAGGAAAGAGAAATTCAATTGAGCCACCAATGAGGCCAAAGTATGAAGGTCTTTGGTATGTCACAAGTAAGGGGAATGATGCTACAAGTTCAAGTAAATTCGTTCAAGAAATGAAGAGTGTTGAGTGTACACATTGCCATAGGAGGGGTCATACAAAAGATAAATTTTGGAATTTATATCCATGTAAAATTTGTGGTTTGAAAAATCATTCTGAAAAATGTGTTAGAATACAAATTGGAAAAATGAATTTATGAAAGAATGCATGAAAATGAATTGTAGTTGGAGTTTTCGATCAAATTGGAAAAATTTGATAGGTATGTTCAAAAGGTTTTTCAAGTGCAAGTATTCATATGTCAAAGATGATAGAAATCAAGCAAAGGTTTGAAGGACTGTCGTAGCAATTGAGATCCATAGATCTTAAAGATAATTTGCATGGTACATCTAAGTTTCAAGTGATTTGAATATTAGCTGAAGGTGAAGGTGCATAAAGAAACCTTGTTCAATTGTCATAATCAACCATTGGATGGAATTAAAAAAATTGCAACAAAGTGCAATCACATGAGGAAAATTACTTTTTAGAAATGAAGAAAGTCGATTGAAAGGTTGAAAATCAAAAGATCGGTGAGCAAGCAAGGACTTTGCAAAGAAGAATCTTCAAAGATAGAATTTGATCATTTTGAGTGGCCATCTTTGTAGTAGTGATTAAGTGAATGTAGATAGGCACCTAACAAAGCTATAGGCCGGGACCTGTGTCTTTTTAGATTATGGGGGGATGTTTGAAATGATTCGCATAATTAATTTATGGGGGATGTTTGAAGAAGGTAAATTAATTATGTGCAGACCAACTGACCAATCTCCAGAATTGTCCAAAACTAACCAATCGTCAAAGTCTAGAATCTTCCCCTCTTCTAAATTGTTCATGATGAATAGTATTTCACCTACTCATGATAATTGCTCGAGCTAACACTAGTCTACAATTTGGATTTAATTTATTGCAAGTTCTTCTATAAATGAAATGCATGAGCCTATGTTTGTGTAGAGTTCAAAATTTCTCTGATTTCTATGTCTAATATATCTCTAAGTACGTGTGTATTTTCTCTGCTCTATGTGTTTTTTCTATAGTTTCAAACTTCAAGCCATGATATATAGTAGCCACTAACAATATTTCTCCCAAATAGTACCAAAAACAAATTTTCTAGAACAAATTCCAAATTTTGTAGTCTTTAAATTAATCATGTTTTATGGACATAAAATCTAGGTAGTAGGGATTTCAATTTGACCCTGCTCTCCACTTTTTAAAGAAGTAGGGAATGTGATAGCTGATAAATGGTGTTATGAATTACAATTCTATACTCTCTGATCCACAAGAGAATTGATTTTGTTAATCAATTGTGCACACTTGTGCCCAAGACTCATATAGAGAAATCAATTACCAGAGTATGTATAGTCTTATGCTAAAGTTCCTTAAGGTAATCAAATCCAAGCTCTTCATTGATCAATATACCAAATATCAAATATAGTTTCTTGTTTGTCTGATATCATGGCATACCCTAGTTGCAGGAGTGCTTGTTTATCCAATCTCATAAAAACTAAACATGAAGCCAAATGTGCTCAAGGCTTAGCAATCCCATTGTCACATGCAGTTGACTATATTATGCAAGGAAGTCATTACCACACAAATATTGTCCATCAAACTTGATCTCTGTAGTATGCTATTAGGGAAGATAATTTATTTATCTTCCTTGCAGGCATTCACAAACGTGAAATTTGGTTTTGTTTTCTTTTGTTTGAAACCCTTTGCATAAGTTTTTGGCTCTGTAATTGATAAATTACACTCTTTGATTTTTTTAATCTTGTTTTAGCCTTTTTGGCTTTCACTGTCATATCAATTCAAATTTTATTGCAGCTTATATCATATCTACATATCATGTACTATCAACTACCAACTGATCAATATAACTAACTTTGTTTAGGATGGTAACAATGATTTTTCTCTCAAATATGATTGAAATATATAAACTCTTATTTCAAAGTATTGGAAAATATTCATGTTTGGCTATGTGAAACATGGATTTTCTAACAAGTATTTCAAAATCATTGTTTTGCAAATAAGATAAGACATAGAAAGAATTGAATTTCCAATTAGAGCATAGGATCATGAGATAGAAGTTGCAATAGGAAATGCATTTATTGTTGAATTAAAAAAGATAAGGGATCTCAACCTCAAAATTAAATTTCAAGTACAGATGAGTTATGTCAGCCAATGAATTTATTATAGAGTTAAAAATATATTTAAGTAGAATGAGAGACATTCTTAAACATTAGGTAATAGAGTCTAGATTTCAAAGTTTTCCAATCACATATTTGAATACTAAGAAGAATAGTAGGAGCCACAATGCAAAATTTTATTTTTCCTTTCTCTTCTAGTTCTAGAGTTTGTAATGCTCTGAGTTATTACATTAAATTTTCTTTCGTTCTTTTTGGTTAGAGTGTAGCAAACCCTGCAAAATGAAGTATTTTGAGATTAAAAATGTTTTTCTATGCTAGAAACATTTAGGAAATGATCATATGAAGTTTCCAAAGAAAATTCTACTGGAAATATTTCTTGAAGTATCCAGTACATTCTAGGGAATTTCCATTTTTGAAACGTTTCTTAGCAGAAAATGTTAGGGATGTGGAGTTTTTCAGTGTCACTTCATCTATAGATACAAAATTTAGTTTCCAAGTCTACAAAATGCTTGTGTTCCACATTTCTTGAGAGTTGACCTTTAGATTGTTCTCCTTTGCTTGAAATCTTCTTATGAGACTTTTTCCTTATTTTCTTCCATTTCAAAATCACTTGTAATAGTGGCTAAATCAATTTTTCGTAGAGAGTGATTACAATTTCCACTTCTTTGGTCCCATGTTCCTTGGTTATGGGATTTATGTATGTACTCCAACATTTGGTTTTCCAGATGATTCATTTGATTGTGACCTTTATGTATAATGTAGATCAAGACATGCTCAATGTTGTCAATTTGTGTATTTTTTCTACTTCCATTTCTCTGTACTATTTTTATACCCTCTTACCAATTTATCTTATTTTACACAAGACCTATGATTCAGCCTACATGTATTTATTGCTAGCAGCTATGCATAAGGCCTATATGTCAACCTACAAGAATTTATTGAAATACATGCATAAGCAATAAATAGTTTTTTGATGAGAGTAGATCTGGTGTTGGTTCAAGGTAGCAATCCTTAAGTAGATTATATCTAATTCTATGATCAGGAGAGGACTAAATAGGTTAGATCTAGTAAGGACAAATTACTGATACCATATTAGTTATTTACAAAATTATATGCGATGATAGAATATAAATACAAATTTTGAAGGAATAAAGGTAGATACCAGAATTTTTTTTGCACAGAAAATTGTTATATTATATTCATAAACTCTTTAACACAAAACAATAGCTGAAATTTTGCTTCTTCTAAGCAATATTAATTTTCTTCACACTCTCCAAAAAAAAACTTTACAACATCACAACCTATATAGAAAATACACGGCAGCAAAAGTTATATGCAATAAATTGCAAAATTAATGACATTTAGAAATGCCAGGATGTCATTGTCTGAAACATATTAAAATCTTATCCAAATGCATATAAAAACATGTCCATTCGATATAAATAATCATCCTTTTAACTTAGCTATCGGCCAGCACAAACTCCACAATGAACTGCTACCAGAATGAAGCCATACTGCATTACCACAGATGAGGGAGAAAGAGACAGTGGCATCACAGTGGTTACCGCTCCACCACGAGAGATCACAAGGTAGACTGTGGGGCCACGGTAACTGCATTATCGAAGTTAGATAGATAGAGGGCAATGGTGTGGTGGTGGACACTATGCCACTGTAGGTGGTTAGGAAGGTAATCACAGGACAGCAGTAGCACCACTCTGGCGGTTAGCCTACTCAACTGCAAACAACAAACAGTGAGGCTGCGGTATCATGGGGAAGAGATAGTGAGGAAACCGTGAGATCATGGACTGCATGAAGATGGGCCATGGTATTGTGGTGGATACCATGTTACCACGAGCTAGGAAGTTTTTTGGTGCAACCATGTCGTAAGTTGGAGGAAAGCATGGGAGTTGGGTGAAATCCCAACACTCCCCCTTGAACACAGCTCCCGCCATATTTAATCCCAAGTCGCTCTCTCTGATGAAGAAAACTATCACGTCCCAGTGCCTTTGTAAAAATATTTGCGGCTTGCTCTTCTATCCTACAAAAAACTAAAGAAATCTCTCCACTATTGATTAAATCCTTGATAAAATGAAACTGGGTGTCAATTTACTTGCTCCTCTTGTGAAATACTGGGTTTTTTGATAGGGAAATTGCAGAATTGTTGTCACATAAATTTTTTGTTGCTTTCACCTGTTCATGCTGAATTTCTTTCAAAACTCTCCTCATCCTGACTGCCTGGCACGATGCACTTGTAGTAGCTACATATTCAGCTTCAGTTGATGACAATGTAACAATTGGTTTCTTTTTTGAAGCCCATGAAATGACTCCAGTTCCAAAATGGAAAAAATAACCAGATGTGCTCTTCCTGTCATCGATGCTACCAGCACAATCAATGTCTGTGTAACCAGTCAATTTAAACTCATCTATTCTAGAATACTGAATGTCATAGTTCTTCATTCTACTGATATATCTTAAAATTATTTTTCTAGCCTTCCAATGTGTGTATCTTTTGGTGTTTTCATAAATCTAGAAATTAAGCTGACTGAATACATGATGTCTAGCCTTGTGGCTGTTAAATACATCAGACTTCCAACAAGCTATTTATACAAAGTTGAATTAATTTCTGAACCTTTATCCTCTTTACTCAGCTTCAGACCAGTCACCATTGGAGTAGGATAAGATTTGCGATTTGTCATATGAAATATTTTTAAAACATCTTTAGCATATTTATCTTGGGAAATAAAAATGCCATTTTCATCTTGATTTACCTTAATTCCTAAAAAATATTTCATTAGACCCAAGTCTGTCATTTCAAACTCCTTCATCATTGCTCCTTTAAATAAATCAATTGTTAGATCTCCAGTAAAGATTAAATCATCAATATACAGGCATATGATTACGATTTTACCATTTTCATTCACTTTAGTGTACAGTGTTGGTTCACTACTGCATTTGATGAAACCATTCTGTGTGAAATAATTGTCTATTCTTCTATATCATGCTCTTGGTGCTTGTTTAAGACCATACAGTTCTTTCTTCAGCTTGTAAAATTTATCTTCTTGTCCCAATAATTCATATCCAGGTGGTTGCTCAACATATACATCCTCTTCAAGATAGCCATTAAGAAATGTTGATTTCACATCCATTTGGTGAACTAACCATCTGTTATGTGCTGCTATGGCTAGTATCATTCTGATTGTGTCAAGACGGGCTACAGGTGCAAAAGTCTCTGTATAATCAATTCTAGGTTGTTGTGCATAACCTTTTACAACTAGTCTTGCTTTGTGTTTCTGCACTTCTCCATTTGACTCCTATCACATCCTTGTCTTTTGGAAGACTCTACAACTCCCATGTCTGATTATTTTCAATTGAGTCAATCTCTTCATCCATTGTTGTTATCCACTTATCCTCTTTAATTGCATCTTCATAATGAATTAGATCTTCAACTTGAGAATAAAATGAAAAAAGTGTGAACTGTTGTGAACTATTCTCACCTTCATTTTGATTGTAAATATCACTGATGTTTCTGATTTTGTGTCTTCTCATACTTGCCAGTGTTGGATTTGAAAGATCACTTGAATCTGCAAATTGTGGACTTGAAGGTCCTATGTCAGAATTTCTTGCTATAGATGGCGTCTACAGTCCTCTTGTTGCTTCCCTTACATTGCTTGATGGTGTCTCTTGTTGACCACTTGCTTGAGCTTGAATTGGTACAACAGTAAGAACATTTGCTGGTACAAAAATTTCATTTTCCTCTTGAGGGATACTGACAGAAACATTAACTGTGTTCTCTCTACTTCCATCCCATGCTTCATCTTCAACAAACTGAACATCTCTGTTGATTATGACCTTCTTAGTTGTTGGATTATAAAGCTTATATGCTTTGGATTCATCACTATAACCAACAAGTATACATTCTTCTCCTTTATTGTCAAGCTTTTTTCTCAATTCATCAAGTACATGTGTGTATGAAACACATCCAAAATATTTCATATGAGATACACTATGATTTTTGCCAGTCCACACTTCTTCAAGGATGATATTCATGACACTTTTTGTTGGGAATCTATTCATTATGTATGTTGCACATGATACAACTTCAGCCCAAAATTCATTTGTCAAATGCTTGGCTTTCAGCATACAGCTATTTTCATTATCATTTTGTTCTTTCTCTCAGCTACCCCATCTGTTGAGGTGTATATCTGGTAGTGAAATACTTATGAATACCATGATCTCTACAGAAATTTAAAAACTCTCTTGAAATGTATTCTCCTCCTCTATCTGTTCTCAACACTTTAATAAAGTGACCACTCTATTTTTCAACAAGAGATTTAAACTGACAAAATAAATCAAACACTTCACTTTGTGCTTTAAGAAATAAATCCCAAGTCTTCCTTGAATAGTCATCTATAAGAGTCGGAAAATAAAATCTACCACCTATTGAAGGTGTCTGCGTTGGATCACAAAGATCTGAATGAACAATTTCTAAAGGAGATTTTTTTCTTGTTGATTTCCTTGCTGGGAATGGCTCTCTATGTTGCTTTCCTAGTATGCACCCTTCACAAACTCTCTCAGGTTTTTCAATTAAAGGTATTCCTTTGACCATACTCTTCCTATGAAGAAAATTCAGACCACCAAAATTCAAATGACCAAATCTTAAATGCCACAGCTAGTTTTCATCTTTTACTTCTGCCTGAAAGATAGTGTGAGTAATAGTTGATACCTCTTGTGCTTGTGCATAGTTTGTGCTCAAATCTGGCTAAATTCTCAAAGGAAACATTCTATTGTTTGTCATCTTGATCTTAGTAATTAAATGACCACTTGGGTATCTATCTAAAATTGTGCACAGTCCATTTTTGAAAGTTACTCTATAACCCTTTTGAACTAACTGTCCTACACTCAAAAAATTGTGTTTTAGACCTAGCACAAAATACACATCTGAGATATATTTTTTCTCCCTCTGCTTGGTTAGAATATTAACATTTCATTTTCCTTTAACTGACACTTTGTTGTCATTACCCAGGGTGACATCAGACTTAATATTCTCATCTAGACTTGTGCATAACTCTAAATTTTCTATCATGTGATTACTATAGCCTAAGTCTAAGAACCAAACATCTTTTTCACTTGCTTGTGCTACATTACATGCTAGAAACATTGTACTCTTATATGGTCTTTGTTCTTGACTCTCTTTAGCAAAATTTACATTTTGTCTACCCATATCATACTGTTTCTTCCTACACTCATTCATATAATGTCCAAACTTTTTACAGTAATGGCATTGGACCTGATATTTTTCATATCTTTAACCTTGAGGCTGATTTTGAAATGGGTTTTGGCTACTGCCTCTTCCACTTGAACTTGATGGGATATTTCTTCCACCTCTATTAAAATCTCTTCCTCTTGCTCTGAAATTTGACTTTCCTTTGCCTCTTCCTTGGTTAATTGAAGCCTGTGACTTGAATGCATGCTCTAATGACATATTAGTTGTTCCGCTGAGCCTGTGCTCATGAGAAATGAGTGAAGCATAAATATCATCAACTAAATATTGAGTGAGATCCTTTGTCTCCTCTATAGTTATTGCAATTGACTCAAATTTTGTGGGTAAGCACCTCAAAATCTTCTCTACCACTTTGGCATCTTCTAATGTCTCATCATGAGTTCTTATCTTGTTCACCAGTCGAATTATCTGGGTGAAATATGAATCTACAGACTCATTATCCTTCATATACAGAGTCTCAAATTCTCTTCTCAGTATTTGTAACTTTGCAATTTTGACTTTCTCCATTCCTTGGTAAGCAATTTGTAGAATGTCCCATGCTTGCTTGGACCTGGTTGTAGCTGAAATTCTTGGAAAGATGCTCTCATTTACTCCTTGTAGAATGAAAAAGAGAGCCTTTGAATCCTTCTTGTTGTCTTTTAGCAAGTCTTTCTCTACTTGTGTCAAGGAATTGTATGTTGTTGCATCTGCCAGTTTTGGAAAACCATTTTCAACAAACTCCCATAAGTCTTGTGAACAAAACAAATCTCTCATGGTGATTGACCAATAATCATAATTTTTTCCATTCAACTAAGGGATTTGGGGATTACTCAAGCTTGTGCTTGCAGCCATGTTTTTCAGACACTCTAAGACAAACTAGATATGGAGAACCTGCTCTAATACCACATGAAGGAATAAAGGTAGAGACCGAAAAAAAATTGCACAAAAAATTGTTATAATATATTCATAAACTCTTTAACATAGAACATCAGCTGAAATTTTACTTCTTTTGAGCAATATTAATTTTCTTCACACTCTCCAAAAAAAAACTTTACAACATCACAACCTATATAGAAAATACATGGTAGCAAGAGTTATATGCAATAAATTGCAAAATTAATGACATTTAGAAATTCCAAGATGTCATTGTCTAAAACATATTAAAAACTTGTCCAAACACATATAAAAACATGCCCATTCGATATAAATAACCATCCTTTTAACTTAGCTATCGGCCAGCACAGACTCCACAACAAACTGCCGCCAGAATGAAGCCATACTGCATTCCCACAGATGAGGGAGAAAGACACAATAGCATCGTGGTGGTTACCGCTCCACCGTGAGGGGTCACAAGGTAGACTACAGGGCCATGGTAACCACGTTACCACGATTATAGAGACAAAGTGCAATGGTGGACATCGCGCCACCATAGGCAGTCAAGAAGGTAACCACGGGGCAATAGTAGCACTGCTCTAGTGGTTAACCCGCTCAACCAGAAATAACAAACAGTGAGGTCGGGGTATCGCGGGGGAAGAGAGAGTGAGGAAACCGTGAGACCGCAAACTGCATGAAGATGGGTTGTGGTATTGTGGTGGACACCACGGTACCGTGAGCTAGGAAGTTTGTTGGTGTGACCATGTGGTAAGAGTTGGCGGAAAGCGTGGGAGTTGGGTGAAATCTCAACAAGTTTTAACTCTAGGTATTGTCTTTCTTTGTCTTTTCTTCATCCACATGAACTTCTAGTTCCTATGTCAGCACTTGATGCTCCTCCATAGGAGCTTCTAGTTCCTCTACTGCTTTCTCATTCTTTTTTGTATTAACTTCCATATCAGGTACCTTATTTTTACCTATTTTACCTATCTCCAGTGTTGTAAAAATTTTAATTTATTTTTAGTCCATTCTTATTTACTACTATAAGTAAAAGGATAATTTTTGTTTTGAAATGATCAATTAGTAGTAGGCCCTATGAGCCATGTCATTGTATAATTCATATCTTCAGTTGGCTGTATATTTTTAGGTTTTTCATTTTCTAATTGATGAATCTATTCTCAGGTGACTGACTACGAGAGCAATTTGTCAACTATCTATTACAAGCAAATCAGGTAACATCTATTTCCACATAAAATAATGGTTGATATTGTTGATATTGATAATTATAGCAAATGTGAGCAAGAAATCATACCAAACATTGATATTTTTTTGGAAAACAACAACTTATTTCGACTAGAATAATTTTCACATAATGTAGGAGATTGTCTATTTGATAGTCTTCAAGTATTGCTTCATCTCTGTTATACTTCAAATGAATTACGAAATGGACTATTCGATTACTTTTTGTTACTATTATCGAAAGATGATACCGATGCATTACAAGAACTTGCACATGAATTACATCTAGAAATCTTGAATCAAATGCACAATCTAGATGACGTGACAACTTATTTAGGGAAAATACAATAGTTTGCATCTAGTACTATACCAGAACAATAGAGAGGCTTTTTGGGTGACACATTTTGCATATTATGGGTATCAAAATTTTTAAACATACCAATTGCATTGTGGTTAACAACTACAGAGAGAAAGTACTTACATTTCAACCACAATATTAAAAAAAAATTCTATTCAATTTTATTTCATGACAAAAATCCAAATTGTGGTTATTATGAACCTTTACTCTATAAAAAGATTTCAACAATTTATAGTTGTTTACTATCAAATTACTTTTGTTATGACTATGAAACCTTGGAAAGCTATTAGCAACATATTACACCTCAAATGGAAGTAAATGGAGTGAAAAAGGCTACTATAGTGACAAGGAATAGTGGTGAGAGCCTTTTCAACACTATATGTTACTTGATGAATGGAGAATTTAATTCTCAATCATTAAGACTTTACATTGCACAATATTTTTGTAATTCAACAAAAGGTAGTACAAATACTACTAGCTATCTCAAACATTTACTGAAAGAAGATATGTTAGACACAATGCCATGTCTTCTAAATTGTGAAAAATATATTATCAACATGGAAATGTCATATGAAGAAGGGAAAATTGGAGGTTCCTTTTTCTTACAATGGTTAGCAACTATACTGAAAATACATATTCGTTTATGGTCTTCAACTAGTAAAAAAATTGAGAAATTTTTTCATAGAAAAATAAGCACAAACAATACATATAACATAATCTCATTTAAAACAAGTACTAAACATATACACTGCTAGCCACTAGTAACAACAAATAATATTTAGCGATTTGAGAAAAATTGTACAACTTCTGCATATTCCCTTCTAAAATTAAAATAAAGTCATGTAGGGGATGAAAAAAGGGAAATATCTTCATAACCAATTACTAGTAAAGTACATGAACTAAATTTTGTTGAAAATAAAACAATATCATTCATTCAATTGAAGAATAAAATTTCTAATAACAAACCAAGTAAACAAAAACAAAATACAATCCTAACATCAGATCAAATTCAACAATGAAAAAGAAAAAAGGGAAATATTTTCCAAACCATATCATAGTAAACTAAACGAGGAAACAATTATTGTTAAGAAAAGAATATGATTTACTCAATTCAAGTGAATATTTCATAATTATAATCCAACTCAACAACATTTCTCTACTAAATGCAATATTGTAAAAAACACCCAACACAAATATATTTCAAAGAAATTGATGACACTCCACAATAAAAATGTTATATTTGTCAATAATTGCAATTTAAGCATTGTATTACAAAGCTTAATTAAAGTGAGCAAAAAACTTATAAAAACTTTTTAGAATATAACACAATACATGCTTCTCAAAATGTATGCAAATATTATAAAAAATGCTACATACTCATAACTTACCATTGTTTGCTACACCACAGTCAATAAGATGAAACAAACCTCTTGCCATTTTTTCATCTATGTCAGAGCTTGAGGAAAGATTCATATCACCACAACTTGCTTTTGCACAAATTAGATAATGGGGACATAAAAGTTCTCAAATGGGACTAACTAGATCCATTATTAATGTCCCAACAAATATGAATATCATACAAATAATTATTCCATGATCAATTAATGAAACAATAACAATTGTTGTTGCACTAAGAAGACTACAATACAACAATCCATATCAAGTTGGTATTTTTCATCCTAAATTAGTGTTGAAAGCATTAAAACTCCTATGTGAAAGACAACTATATAAAATTAAAAAAAGTCTCTATAGACAATCATTGAGAAAGAAATATTAAAGAGACAAATAACAATTCTCATAAAATTGGAGAAATGTCTACAGATTCATATTTGGATAGTCTGAGAATAAAAAATGGAGATGAATTAGAAACACATACTCATACTCTAGTACACAGATTTACAGAATCTCGGTCTATTTATGACTTGCATGATAAAATAATTGAAATTGACCAACTAAACGAATACAACCTCTTGGAATTTTTTAGGATAGATATGTAGAAGAAATGAACTTTCCAAAAGTTTTCTTTGGTGATCCACGAGATGAAGACATAACAAAAAATTTAAATATAAATAAAAAAATTGCACAATAGGAGACTGTCTCGCAATCAAGTGGTGATTTTGCAAGCCATACTGCAAATTTATTTTTCAAAATAGTTTGTATCATTATAGAAAAATTCATTTCAAGCATATCAATAAGAATTAGAAAAGGTCAATTAAAAGGGTGAACCTTGCTTGAAAAATATGTTAAAGACAAGCCGAATTTAGATAAAATCCTCAAATCAGACATTGGATACATGAATTTTAAACATATCCGCATCTCTCTAGATTATCTACATCAAATAGAAAAACATATTTCCAACATTCTTCTTGAAATTCTCAAGTGTAGAACACTAATGGACACCACTTGTATCAACACTAACTAAGCTATACAAGAATCAAGTTGATAATTTTTTTTATAAAGCAACACATGAAAGTGATCTTTATTTGCTTGTTTGAGAAGACCCAGTCACTTGTACTCATTACTATCAACATAGAATAAATTGTTTGAAAAAGATAATGTGTAATGATGACACATTCCTAGGACATATTAATGACTTTTTCTTTGTTACACAGTTACAAAATAGGGGAAATCAACATGACCATTCACTAGTATAGATTAAAGATGCTCCTATTTATGGAAAATCAAATCCTTCAAATATTGAACAATTTGTGGATAAATATATCTCATGCAACACCAACATACTAGATGATAGACTTGGAAAACTACATCAACACTACCACAAAAAAAGTTGTAGAAAAATAAAGAAAACACATTGTAGATACAATTTTCTTTTACCACCTATGAAAAACAAAACAATACTAGAAACAATTACATCAAATAATCAAACTATAAAAAATAGTGCAAATCAAATATTTAAAGCTCTTGAACAAAATAACTATGACAAGTCTATGAATTTTTATGATTTAGTAAATGAAATCAAAATAGATGAACCTGATTACATAAAACTAGTACAATCAACACTAACAAAACCAACAATTCTTTTATAAAGAGAACCATCACATTCTTGGAGCAATATTTTGTCTATGAAAATCCCAAAAGTACGAGAAGTAATCATTGATGCACAATTTGTCCTCAATGCATATGCAACAACAACATATTGTTCATCATACATGACAAAAATAGACAAATCAATGGCCACATCATTCAAAAGAATATAAAAAGACCAGGAGACAACAAAAATAGATGCCATAGAAATGATTCGTGTAATAGGGGAAAATAAACAGGAATAAAGAAAGTGTAACAATGAAAACAATCACAAATTGCCTAGATCATGCTAAAATCCCCAAAATAACAATGAAATGCAATGCAATAAAGGAAATTAATAAATTAGAATCATATCATGTTATTCCCATGCTTGCTTGACTCATATCCATTATTTTTCTCAACTTTTCTGTAAATTGCTTCAATGCCCTCAGATTGTGACTATGCAATTTTAGCCTGTAAGTATTTTGACAACAAAAATTTGAAGATTGTGATTACCAAAAAATAGAATTGAAAATTTTCTTTTATAGAAGCTTCACAGATTCGATGATCAAAATTTATTTGGATTCAAATGGTCTTGATCGAGTGTGAGGACCTGATTGCATAGTTAACTGATTTGATTGATTAGTTTGATTGAATAGTTAAGTGACTTGATTGCTTAGTTTCAAGAGGTGTAACTCAGAGAGAGTGTGTGTCAGAAGGAGGTGACAAATCAATTCGATGAGTGAACTGAAAGAGATTGTTAGTCATAAGGAGGTGACAGATCAATTTGGTAGGTGAACTGAGAGAGAGTATTAGTCAGAAGTGGAGATAATTATGCATGAGATATTTACTTGAAAATATAGGAGACATGTGCTCAAATGGAAGAATTAATTATTAAATTAATTCCTTTCTTTTGTGGAGGAAGTGTGTGCACATGATTAAATAGTTGAATGAACTATTTAATTTATGGAGGCACTTTAGGTGAGAAGATAAAATAATTAATTAAGCAAATAGTCATTTATTTAATTAAATGTGGGAGAATATGAATTGATTTAAATGGCTTAATTAAATAAATTTAGGAAACTTATTTAATTAATCAAAAGAATATTAGAATTAATTAGTGATGTAACTAAGATAAACTAAGGTAATTTACTTAATTAATCATTTTTAGAAGAATAATGAAATGAATTGATTAAATGGTTAAAAATATTTAATTAATTAGAGGAATTAGGATGTTAAGTTAAAATTAAATGATAAAATCATTCAATCATTTTGCGGGTATTTTGAATTGATGATGAAAAATGCAGTCGCATGTCTAAGCCAATTTTCAGTGTCTACATTTTGCCCCTCTTTGACATAATGTCATTTCGGTGTTTGTGTCAAAGAATATAGAATAAAATGCCCTAGGAATGTATTACTTTAGAATAGGTAAAGGTATGCCCCCTTGGGAAAAATGATGAATTTTTGAAAAAATCAGAGAAAATTGGAAATTGTCCTAATTAGGTAATTGGATAGCCAGAAGTTTGATGGTGGTGAAAGAAATTAGTGTTAGCGAGGTTTAGTATGTGAAATTGTCATTGGAAGAATAGTGTTAGCTTGAAGACGATTTATGTTAGCGTGGAAGAAAGATATGTTGTCACTTTGATGTTATTATACTAAGTATTTGCATTTTAGTCATCATTGGGTGGTTTATTGCAATGGACAAGAAAGACCATGATATGTGGTAGAGCAATGGTGTGCAATGTTGTGCTTTTGCCAAAAAAAGTTGCAGACAAGGATTGGCGTGACTCATACTTAGGAACCCAATTGTTCCCAATCTTTTTGTCGAGACAAACCATAAACAACAATCCAAAGAAAACGTGTCATGAAATGTCATTGCTCCTCTAAATCCTATTGCCAGGACATCCTTGAGGTGGCTAGTGACATGAAAATTTTGAAAATATAAGAAAATCATCATGATACATTGTTGTTCCTCTAAGTCTTGTTGCCAAGAAATCCTTGAGGTGGCAAGTGACATGATAATTTCAAAAATATAAGATAATCATCATGATACGTTGTTGCTCCTCTAAATCCTTTTGCTAGGACATCCTTGAGGTGGCTAGTGACATGAAAATTTCAAAAAGATAAGACAATCATAATGATATGTCATTGCTCCTCTAAATCCTATTGCCAGGACATCCTTGAGGTGGCTAGTGACATGAAAATTTCAAAAAGATAAGACAATCATCATGGTACGTCATTGCTCCTCTAAATCGTATTGCCAAGACATCCTTGAGGTGGCTAGTGACACAAAAATTTCAAAAAGATAAGAGAGTCAGTCAAAAAGAAAGATATGTTCATGTAACATTGTCACTCCTCTAAATCCATCATACGACATCATCGAGGTGGCTAGGTACATGGTCATATCAAATCATTGAAAAAAATAAATGAAAAATGCTTGTCAAGACATGTGTGTCAGATCTTTGTTTGTTTTCCAAGGTTGAATTGGTGATGATGAGGTTGACCGATCATTCTTTAGGAAGGACTCATCCTAAAGAATATTGAAATGTTGAGTTTGATTATTGCCAGGGTCAGGATTTAGGAAGGACACATCTTGAATAGATGACATGATAGGGTCCGAAGTCAAGAAGGACACATCTTGAAGACTCTTAAGTGCTTGACTTGATAAAATTGATTAGGATTCAGGAAAGACATATCCTAAATAAAATGGTTTGACAGAAAAGAGTTGGATGTCAAGAAGGACACATATTGAAGACCCTTCGATGATTGATTTGATAGATTTGATGTTGATTCAGGAAATCCATATCCTAAATAAATTATTTGAAAAAAAAGAGTTTGGCATCAAGAAGGACACATCTTGAAGACCCTTAAATGATTAATTTGATAGATTTGATGTTGATTCAGGAAAGACATATCCTGAATAAATTGTTTGACATAAAAGATTCTAACGTCAAGGACACATCTTGAAGACCTTAAATGATTGATTTGATAGATTTGATGTTGATTCAAGAAAGACCTGGGTAGGTGGATTAAAATGGGTAGAAATTTCGTGAACACCTTTCAAATAAAGTGAAAACATGTCATTGTTATTTCGACTATTTTTTCTTGTAGCCACGGCCAAAACCCCCATACTTTCGTGCTCGCATTCTAGGAGGACCAATTCAACAATTTTTTTTCACCAACAATTTCTATTTTTTTGCAACGATGGCGCCACGACAAGGAGGTGTGAGAGGTAAGGATTTTGTGGTTTTTGTTTTGAATTAGTTAGTTTAAGGTTGAATTTGTTAGTTTTAGGTTGAATTTGATATATATTTGTTTGAATTTTTAGGAGGTGCAAATCAACCTGCAAACCCTCAAGATCGTCAATAGGAAGACCAACCAAATCCTCAAGATCAAAATCAACCACAACAAAAACCTCCACTAATCACTCAACTCCCTCCTGGCACTCAACAAAATTTAATGAGTGAAATTGAGAACAACAAAAAACAAATTGAGGATTTGATCAGTAGGTTGAGTAATCCAAATGGTTCAACCATAGAAAGAATGACCCTAGAAAATTCAGTGAAAGATATGTTAAAAAATGTAGATTCAATTAGCAAACAAATAACTGGATGGAAAGATAGGAGGCAAGCGGCTAGGGATTATTATGCAAATAAACTATCATACAAAGATGTAAAGGATGTAAAAATTACACAAGGTGATTTTTGCTCATTATTCACTGACCCATGCACAAAAAAAAATCTTACCCTCAATGCGAAGATGTTTCCTATCCATTAGTGCCACCACCAACAGATTAGGGACCAATTTTATGGTAGGTGGTACATGGTCTTCGATTACCCACCATGCAACAATTGCGAGGTTCCACAATATTTCCTCAGGAAACTATAGAGTGAGTTCATATTGAACAAAATTATAAATTATTTTGATATGAGGGATTTCCAGGGGAGAGGTGGGGGGTCAGCTCGGGATAGACTTGGTGCACAACCGAATCCTACATGGCAAGGTAGATGAGCTCTAGGTAGGCCACCTCATGAGCACATTGTTATGCCTTCCATCACAAAGGAAAGTGTTGACGTAGAGACATTGCAGGCGATCAACACTTTGAACCAGAGTGTCATCCATCATACTAGCCCTATTCTACAACACCATCCAAGGGAGTCTTTGAGTGGTGGTCGTCGAACACATGTGTGTCAATCTTGCGGGGCTACTTGTTCATATGACCCCACCGACACTCAGAAGACTGGTACACAAGATCCATCTATAGCTATGGAGATGGAGAGGGCAGCTGACATTTAGCATGAGGCATATGGCATTGATAGTCAGGTAAAATTTAGTGCATGTTCCTTGAATTTAATTTATTAAATTTTGATTTTCAAATGCAAGATTAACTAAAAATGTTTTATGATTTTAATAAAATTGCAGGGTCATAGTGTTGAGACTAGATACACCATCCCCCACCAACTTATTTATGCAGTACACCTATCGTTGGGGTATGTAACTAGTAAACAATTATATTACAAATTTATTGCATGTTAATAGCATTGTTTTACGAATGGTAATTTAAAATGCGATTTTGGATGTTGAATAAACTAATATTGGAGGTTTTGATGGAACACTTCCAAGTGGTGGTGGATTTACTCAAACCTACATGGAGGTAATAGAATAAAGAGTTTAACTAATGAATTAAGTACTTAATAGATTTGTGTAGTTTATATGCACATCGTTGATTACGTTGAATAATTCATTGTTTTATTTTCAGATGATGCAAGCCGAAACACCTACGAATGTGACGAGGGCAATGGATATTGGTGTGTCATCTGCTATAGAATCCTCAATGGCTCTGATAGGAGAGGTATGAGGCAAATTAGTAAATTTAAATTTACATTTTTTGTTATAGATGTTAGTTAGTGAAAAATAAAACCATTATTGATTCATGTAGTTTAATTTCTATTTGTATGGTTTATATAGGGCTTGAGCATACCTGAGCATGGGCGTGAGAATATTTCACCCATGGAGAGAGATCATGAGATGGTGGTAAGTGATTTTTTTTCAAATATATCATTTTTTATAATGTAATTTCTATATATGCATGTATTCACTTTTTATTGTAACAGTTAAAACTTCACCATGAACTAAACCCTAGGAGGAGCAGCAGGAGCACTCCTCGAGCATAGCAAAAATGACTGACTGACCTATCACCATCCAATCGAAAAGGAAAGGGAAATAATTTATTTCCAAGGCATGGAGAGCAATGACTTTTGATTCCAAAGCCCTTTGTTGTATGCCTACATGGCAGTATTGTACATATTTTATTGGACATATTTGACATTGTATGCCTAAATGGGATTCTCGTAAGCCTATATGGATATTTTGTACATATATTTCATACTTATACTGACATATATTGATGTATGCCTACATGGTTATTTGGTTAATACAAATATCTTTTATCGATGCCTGTCCATATTTGCATTCTAAATTGATGGTTCAATAGATATGAGTTACGTGTATTCAAGTGTATACTTTACAACTTATATGTATACTTTGTGGCTTACATGTTTTCATGTGTATACCTTGTATTCATGCATATACTTTGTATTAATTTGTTTATACTATGTATTTGTGTGTATGCTTTTTGAGGCTTACATTTTTTTGAGTACTTGTGCTTCCCTTATTGACATGTACATGCTTGAATTATTCATGTTTATAATTATTAATTGGTTATCCCTAGCATTGATCATTGTTGTCCTTCATGATTTGTCTTGAATATTAATTGATTGATGCTAAACAACTTTATCTAAAAGAAAAAAACATGTTTACAATTGGAATTCCATGAAATGATTCATAAAAAGATTCCAATATGTTCTTGATGCGTCACTATCAAAAGATTTATATGTCAACTTTTTGCAATATTATTTCTTGTATACGAAATGGACTCGGGAGAAAGAAAATTATAATTTATAATACAAATAAGAAATCGACTCAATGTTGTCCTAGACCCCCGAATAGGTCTATTTAACAAAGCAACATGCTCTCAATAACTCTTCGAATTGCAAAGCACCATTGGTGATGCAGAGTGGCTCAACCAAGTTGTGATTTGACACAGCTTCTCTCAAATATGCCCACTAAGACTGCAACATTCACTTGACTCAACGATAAGAAATCTCTTATTCCTTTATGGTTTTGCGCCAAACCACCGCCAAAAGAAAGCCAACTCAACCCTCTTTCAATCCATGTCATCCTTGGGACCGTATAGGAAAGCTAGAGGTCATACCAAGTACAGGATCAACAAGTTTGTATCAAAAATCTAAAAAATAGAGAACAATATGAATAATTCTTATTAGATCTTCTCCAAAAGTTCATCAACAACCTCCATTCGAGCCTCTCAACGCTTCACATAGTGTTTTACACCCTTCTCTAACTGATCCACACCCTCAACTAACTAGAAACCAGCTTTCAAAACAAGTAACCATTGCATTTCAAATTTGTTGCTTTAAACAACTTACAAATTTGCAACTTTAGACTCCTCCAACCTAATGAGTACATATAATGACCTCTAAACCCACACAAATGGCATAAAAATAGCCTTATTACATCGAAAAAACTCCATTCTTTCACAATCATATACAAATACACAAATTTTCCTTCAAAGGCTACAAAGACAACTTCTAGTGCAAGATTGAAATTTTCACATTTTTTATCACTAGACACAAAAGTCACCCTAAAACATACCTAATGGTCTTAGTTGACTTTATTCAAGACAAAGCATGCTCAAAATACCCACAACAACCTATTGACCAACCTATTCACTATCAAATAATCACTAAAACCACTAAGCTAGACCTTCTTCATCAAATAGAGGAACAAGGTGCTCTACACTAATGATCATACACTTTTTGTGTGGAATACTCAAACTTCTCAACCATCGTTTGTATATTTCTCTTTTCCAGTGTTTTGCATGCCATCATAAGAGATCAAGCCAGTTGAATGCAAGTCTGATCAATTCCATGTGTTTGGGTGTGAAAGAGGACCATGCCTAGTGTAAAACTACCTATTGGGATGTGTTGGAGTATTTAGTTTGGTCACATGAATTGCAAAATGAAAGTTGCACCACTTTGCAACTCTGCACAACTTGAATTTGACACGTTTTTTATCAAGTGAAAATCCATCGCCATGGAAAAAGCACTCTGAGATAGCCAAAACTAAGACAGGTTTATATAAAGGGTCCCAACATGATCCTATAGGATCAGACGAGAAGTTTCTAAGAATCACGGTATCTGAATAATAGCATGCTAAAGTTTGCAACCATTTTACACTTTGTACCCTTAAGGGATAGATCCAGTGGAATGTAGCTCAAAGCGATTCTACATGTTTTGGTGTGAAAGAGGACCATTCCTAGCATAAACATACCTATTCAGATGCGTTGGAAAAATTTTCTTGGTCACACGAGTTGTAGAGAAAAAGTTGCACCACTTTGCAACTTTGCACAACTTGAATTTGACACTTTTTCCATCAAGTGAAAATCCGCCGCCATGGGAAACCAACTTTGAGATAGCCAAAACCGAGAGAGGTTTTGTAGATGGGTCCAAATAAATCCTATAGGATTAGATGAGAAGTTCCTAAGCATCATAGTATCCGAGTAATAGCATGCCGAAGTTTGCAGCCATTGCACTTTGGACGGGATCGATCTGGTGGAACATAGCTCAGAGCGATTCTGTGTGTTTCAGTGTGATAGAGGACCATTCCTAGCATAAACATACCTATTCAAACATGTTGGAATAGTCCGCTTGGTCACATGAGTTGCAGAACGAAATTTGCACCACTTTGCACTGCTTGCATTTGACGCTTTTTCTATCAAGTGAAAATCCATCGCCACGGAAAAACCACTCCGAGATAGCCAAAACCGAGAGAGGTTCTTGTAGAGGGGCCCAACACAATTCTATAGGATCAAATGATAAGTTTCTAAGTATGATGGCATTTGAGTAATAGCATGCTGAATTTTGCAACCATTTTGCACTTTGGACCCTTAAGGGATCGATCCGGTGGAACGTAGCTCAGAGCGATTACGCATGTTTCAGTGTGAAAAAAGACCATGCATAGCATTAAAATACCTATTCGAACATGTTGGAGTAGTTAGTTTGGTCACACGAGTTGTAGAGCAAAAGTTACACCACTTTGCAACTTTGCACAACTTGAATTTGACACTTTTTCCATCAAGTGAAAATTCGTCGCCACGGAAAAACCACTTTGAGATAGCCAAAACTGAGAGAGGTTTTTGTAGAGGGGCACAACTAAATCCTATAAGATTAGAAGAGAAGTTTCTAAGCACCACAGTATCCGAGTAATAGCATGCTGAAGTTTTTAGCCATTTTGCACTTTGGACTCTTAAGGGATCGATCTGGTGGAACATAGCTCGAAGTGATTTTGCGTGTTTCGGTGTGAAAGAGGACCATGCCTGGTGTAAACATACCTATTTGGATGCATTGGAATAGTTCACTTGGTCACATGAGTTGCAGAGCGAAAGTTGCACCACTTTACAACTTTGCGCAACTTGAATTTGACACTTTTTCCATCAAGTGAAAAATCCACCGCCACGAGAAAACCACTCCAAGATAGCCAAAACCAAGAGGGGTTTTTGTAGAGGGGCCCAATGCAATCTTGTAGGATTAGATGAAAAATTTATAAGGATCACGGTATCTGAGTAATAGCATGATGAAGCTTGCAGCCATTTTGCACTTTGGACCCTTAAGGGATCAATCCAGTGGAACGTAGCTCAGAGCAATTCCGCATGTTTCGATTTGAAAGAAGACCATGCCTAGCTTAAAAATACCTATTCATATATGTTGGAATAGTCTGATTGGTCACACAAGTTGCAAAATGAAAGTTCCACCACTTTGCAACTTTGCACTGCTTGCATTTGATGTTTTTTCCATCAAGTGAAAATTTGTCGCCATAGGAAAACCACTCCGAGATAGCCAAAACCGAGAGAGGTTTTTGTAGAGGGGCCCAACGTGATCTTGTAGGATCAAATAATAATTTTTTATGCATCACGGTATCTAAGTAATAACATGTTGAAGTTTGTAGTCATTTTGCACTTTGGACCCTTAAGGGATCGATCTAGTGGAACGTAGCTTGAAGCGATTCCACATGTTTTGGTGTGAAAAAGACCACACATAGTGTAAACATACCTATTCAAATGCGTTGGAGTAGTTAGTTTGGTCACACGAGTTGCAGAGCGAAATTTGCACCACTTTGCAACTTTGCACAACTTGAATTTGATGCTTTTTCCATCAAGTGAAAATCCGTCGCCACGGGAAAACCACTCAGAGATAGCCAATACCGAGAGAGTTTTTTCTAGAGGGGCCCAACACGATCCTTTTGGATCAGACGAGAAATTTATAAGTGAAATGGAATAATTTTTATGGGGTTTGTGTTGCTGCCCTTGTAGATTTTGATGGAAAATGGCATGAAAAATGAGGTTTCACCCTAGGCTTTGATAAAATATTGCATGTAGAGGCTAGGTGATTGTCTTTTGAGTTTTTTCAGGTAATTTTAAGAAGGTTTGAGGTTGGTGGCATGTTCTGGTAAAGTGTGGAACCATTCCTTTCAATAAACCCTCCTTATACTAGCATAAAATAAGGATTTTGGTTTGGCATGGTGGAGTGAGTTTGTCCTGAGACAAATTGCGGATTTGAGGGTTTGGATACATGATAATTTCTACCCCAATAAGTTAAGGGGGTTCTTAAATGTTTAAAGGTATGTTACTTTGTTTCTTGAATTCCCCTACACAAATAAACACGCACACACCTAAAACATCCTAATTCAACCTTACATTCTTTATATCACTTCTCTAATCACCTAATGACCTCTTTGAGACTTTGAATACATTACATATGACCTTTACATGACCTTTTTGATATTTTTTACATTTCAAAATTCAAATTTTGCAAATTTTTCTATTGAAGGCATTTATAGAACAAGGTGCTATTGCACCAAACATGAACTCCAAAATTATAATATCTGAGTAAATCTCATTATGTAAGTAAATATCATTACAATTCCTTAGGTACTTCATTCTCACAGATCTTTTACAATGTCACTCATACATTCAAGATTATCTTTAAATTTCTACATCATAGGTGCTCATTATGAGGTTAACTTTAATTGAGTAACTTCAGATTCCCTTGCTAAGCTTCACACGCTCTTTTATAATGGCTTGAAATCAAAATTGATATTTGTCAAAATCATCAAAATAAGGATGTTGCATTTCTTTTTTGGCTCATAAATCAACATTTTTTGCAACGAGAGATCAATCAATTTTTAGTAGTTTACTTACAAATATGCAAAGTAAAAGAGAAAAAGAAAGAGCATACAAAATGGAAATGAAATAAAAATAGATGGAAGGCACTTATAGATAGGCATGTAGGTCTCACAACTTAGTCACTCTTGGTCATACATCTTCACTGGGAATTCCAACATACCTATTGCACACAACACCTCTCATGAATAGGGTAAGTTGAAATTTCAGATGCTCTTATAATGTCTACATCATAGCTGCTCATGATAAGGTTAACTTCAAAAGAATAACTTGAAATTCCCTCACCAAGCTTTGCACACAGTTTTCTAATGGCTTAAAATCATGATTGAGATTTGTCAAGATCATCAAAATAAGGATGTTTCATTGCTTTTTTGGCTAACATTTTCTTGGATGGCTCATATATCTACATTTTTTGCATGGGGAAACCAATCACTGTTTAGTATGTTACTTACAAATACACAAAGTAAAAGAAGATGATAGCATTGGCATCAAACAAATTAATGTGCATAGAAGTATAAATTAATAATAACTAATGTGCATAAACTTACAAATTAATCCAATGAACCATTCGGGTCTGCTCTACTCTTTATTGTGTCAAATATTTCCTCATGGTCAGACTCACGAACCTTCCACAAGGTCTTCTTCAAAGGTCTACCCCCATATTTGGTCAAAAAAACAATGGATGCCACGACAAGGTTCGAGTAATGAAGAATCTTACGATGCATGTCAATGTCCTGAAATAGCCAATGTTTAACACTCGAATGTAGGTACCTTCTAAACCATGTTCCAGTAACCACAACTGAGCTTGTAGGGTATTCGATGTTTTTTCCATCTATAACTGGGTCCTCCAGTTTATTTTTGGCCTCAACACAATGACACAAGTAATAGCTTGTTCCCTCTTCATTGTCTTCATCTGCAATAACTACATAAACATGCCCTGCATTGATATGTGTAGAAAATATCTTGAAATTTGTCAACATTATGAATACAGTACAAAGTAAGATAACGATATGCAATTTCAACAACTAAGCAAGTAGATATATCACCTGGTTGAACTAGATCTAATACGTGGTCAAAGTTGACCGATGATTTCATCTGCGTCAGTTCCAATGCCATCAGAGGGTGATACATGTGAAGTGGGCTAAGATAACTTTTCAACCATTTTTCAACCCACTCCCCTGACTCAATCATTCCAAGCTTGCATTGTACGTGAAGAAACAAAGCATGCCATATTTCATGTATTGATACTCCATGAACCTGCATTTGAGCTAAGGAAAGAGTGTACCTCACTCGATCTTGTTAATGTCCAACAGTCCTCATATGGTGAAATTTTAGTATCATCCATCAACCAAAAAAATCTACAAACTGAAGATGTGCCTTCATTACCTGGACCCATCAAAGCATTACACCACTCGACAATTGATTTTGCATCTGTCAACTTTGCACTGTCTTTATACTTTAATTCTTCTCATGCTAATGCTCTTTTCACGCATGCTCCTACACCATCATGCTCCCCCTTTCCATGTCTAGCCTCAAAAAAGTTTCACATATGTTGAACACCTATAATTACATGCATCCTACACAACCAGTAGAACATGCACGAGTTCTTGAACTGTGTTGCATAGTTATCAGACCATATTATATGTCGATCATATTTTATGCCCCTCTGAACCAGACCATTGTAGAACATTTGGAAGCAACCTTGCATGAACTCTGGAGAATGTGTGTGATCACTAATGTAAAAGTGGTACTCCTTCAATACCTTCCTTTGGTCATCTTTACTATCAGATGCATGAATGAATGCTATATGCACAAATATCAAAACCTATGTGGAGTTGTAATACTGTGACTGCACCTCATGTTATGGTTGTAGAGTGTAGTTATCCACAAATTAAACCACTAATACTATGCTTCCAACTAGAAAGGTGTCCTTGCATAGCTTGAATTGTGTTTCCAACCATTGGGCTCTATGGGTATGCATTGCATACTCAGACAGTATATTGTCACGAAACATGGACATAAACTGGTACACTGGAATCTTCTCAATAACCAAATCACACCTATTTTCTTGTGACCCATCTTTTGTAGCATATGCCACTGTTTTATACTTCTTGAAATCTACTAGTTTTTGTGCCACCTCATCTGTGCTTTCCATATGTTGACATACTGGCATATGCTGGAAGCCACTGCAACGCTCGCATGAACCATCCAAGCATGTTGTCCTGTAGAATATCTGGCCATCCTCTATTTCACATAAATTTTTTGATTAGAACTCTCTTGAAGATTTTGGTGGGGCTTTTATGCCAAAATCTTGCAAAACATCATTAGTATGCAAATCTACACATGTAGAATGATAAACATCATAAATGTTAGAAAATTCAATATGTAGTCTACAACAACAAGTAGTGCATGTGTGATTTATCTTGACATAAAAAGGTTTAAGCATTTAAAAAAAACTTTGAGAAATACTAATTTGAGGATAATCATTTTCAAATTTTTGAAAAAATTGGGTTTGAGGCATATCCAAACATTGCTTTGGATATGGCTCACGATTTCGACTACCGATTCTCCTTCTTACCACATCCCTTTGATTCAGAGATGGCCTTGTGTTATTCTTCCAATACTCTTCAATTAGTGTTCTCAAGGCTTCAACAACTTCTTTATCTTTTCGTGACAGTCTCCCCAAGAATGCCCATAATTCATTTGAATTATTTCCCTCAATTCTTTGTCGCCTTTGAATGACTCTTGATAAAAAAATTCTACTAATTCATGTGTGTTCACTCATCTTTTCAATGAGACGAGCTCTCTTTTTTTGACAACTTACCAAATTCGATGTAATGACACGTCAGGTGACATAATTATCCTTTGAGCGTGAGGTCTTACCCACACTCTCATAAGCATCCATTAGATTCTTCACAATAGTGTCTTCATTTGATGCATTTGATTTTCTCAACCCAAGAGTCTTCATGATGTTCCTATAATTTACACCCCACATCATTTCAACAAATATTTGACATCTTGCAGTCTCATTTATCCTTTCAAAGAATCATTCCCAAATCTTATCAGCATATCTTCTACAAGTGCATGTTGAAATCTTACCTTCCATGTGTTGCAAAATCCCATCATCAATATTAATCAAATACTTTGGCTTTCTACGCAAAATTCTAGGTGGTGTTCTTATAGGTACATACATCTCAACATTAGGAATTTCATCAATATTTAATTCAGGTGGGATAGATTGTGTACCTTTGATCGAGGGTGGAGAAGAAGACATACCTTGAGGTTCACATGGGGATGATGGCATAACTTTTTCATCAAATCCGAGTGTTAACGTACTCTCAACTAAAGATGTGTTGGATGGTGTCCAACAATATTCACTTGAGGTAGATGGTGTCCCTCCATATTCACTTGCAGTGGATGGTGTTCATCCATATTCACTTCTACTATATGGTTTCCCTCCATATTTGCTTGTGCTTAATGTTTTCCCTTCATATTCACTTGTCATAGAGGGTGTGTCTCCAACTACGGTATCCAAATCTATCTTACAATGATTCTTTCGCATTCGTGACTTTTGTGCTGCCAATTCCTGTTCTTTTTTTGATAGTTGAGGTTCCTCTTGAATTGGCTTGTTTTCGTCAATCGTTTCCAATTTCTTCTTTTCAAAATATGTCGCCACCCGAACTCTCTCCTTTTCTTTAAAGGTTCCATTCTCTTCCTCTGTTAGTTTCCTCTTTGTCTTCTTGTTCAGCATGGTAGATAATTTTATTTGTACCATGGTAATGAGATGAATATTAGTTCCTAAAAAATCTATCCATTCAAGTTAATTGAGAAATATATGTCATTCAAGGCTTCATTTAAATAATACTTACAATCATCTTGTACAAAAGTTAACCTAGCATAGAAAAATGTGACATGATTTTTTTCAATCCAGAATGCCTTAAAGAAAAGTGGTAACATGGCATGCCATGATTGCAAGATAGGCTCAAAATGGAAGCATGGACATTTGCAAAAAATTGCATTTTTTGGCAAAGTTGTGAAGAGATAAATTAGTTAAGAAGTTACAAAAATAGTTAGATACGTTGGGGGAGTTGAGTTTGAAGGGAAATAAGATAAATATTATGTAAGTTACAATCATAATGAGTGTAATGGAATTGTGAGTGTTTGATAAGTTTGTGGTGCAGGAGCACCTTGACAATCTATGCTTCCATTTTGAAATCTAATTCAATTTTGGGTATCTCCATGTTGTAAGAGGGTCATTAAAGACATTTTCCATGTATGGGAATCATTAGGAGGTTTAATGTTTAAGTCCTATGTGTATTTTATAAAGTTGTCCCTATCTGCAAAAGTTGCACAAATACAAAATTCTGAGAAGTTAAAAAAACTATGAAATAGGGAAGGTGAAAAGTCATATGAGCTTATTTTCTCTTGGAGGCACTTCTAGACTCTTGTCTTGCATTTCCATTTACAATTTCTAGACTCTAATTCAACCACCTTTATTTCATCCCTAATACAACTTCTAGACTCTTGTCTTACACTCACCCAAAGACCCAAAGAGATATTGTCACCAAAGTATATTTCGAAACATGGTTGTAGGTGCCCCTACACCATGGGTTTCGAATACTACAAGGGGAAGCATGCTCAAAGGATGAATTTTGGTGAGATATATGGAATGTGTATTTGGTTTATTTCAATCAATAGCATGCTGATTATAGTGTCTTGGATGTCTGGATAAAGGTTGGTGTTTGATTTGTTGTTATTTTTCCATGTAAGTTACAGCATTGAGTTCTTGAATTAGTGAATCATGAAATAATTGAATGGTTATGAGTTTCTAATCAGCTTTATGCTATGTTACAATAAATTTTATGATGGTTAATCTATTTTTTGAGTCAGACAAAGAGATGAAACCAAGTTATAATGTTTTGTGGAAATATGAAATCAAGTGAAATTGAAGGATTTTGATGAAAAGATGATTGAGTTTTGTTCGTTGATCTTCTTCAATTTAAGTTAGGGTTAGAGGTACCCTTGATGATTTGTGGATCCTAGTAGATGCTCTGCATCAAGTTTAAAATGGTAATTGGCAAGTGTATATAATTGTGTAATTTAAAATGTGCATTGACAATGTAAGGTTATAATGACAAACAAAAATGAAAGCAAGCCATAATAGAATGAAATAAAATTTGTAAAGACTTCACATACCTGAAAAACTAGAATTTCAAATGGAGGAGTTCAACCCAATTATGTAGGCTTAGCTTCTTCTTTCTTCAAACTCCACAACAATTTGACTTGTTCAAAAGCTTGTTCCCCTCCAAAATTCAATTTTATATTAGTTTTCAATGGAATTCAAACTTCAATTGATATTATATATCTTTCAATGTGGAAACTCTTCTATTTCATGCAAAGGTGGTAGAAAGATCATGGAAAAGGTGATGGAATGTGAAAAACATGCTTGCACACTTCACAACATCATCAAAAAGCTACTTTTTGTCGGAGCACATGTAGAACTAGGAGAATATGTAGACTCTAGGCCTTCACATCATGGGTATATTGATTTTTTTACCATTTTTAGTGGAATAAAAAATGCACTCACATTATAATGCGAGTGCGTTATTTCTTCCTAAAATGGTAACATCTCTACTTCTTCAAAACACACATGGGTTATATGAAATATGGTTTTCTTAATATATTTCTTTTCTCCCTCTTTTTATATACCCTCTATCCTAATTCTATTTCTCTCCCCTGCACCCTTATAGTAGAGGAGATAGAGGTGATTTTTTTTATGTGTGTGTGTGAGAGAGAGAGAGAGGGAGAGAGAGAGAGGGAGAGAGAGGGAGATTGGGAGAGAAAGAGAGAGTGGGAGATAAAGAGGGAG
>CM021103.1:88214450-88250378 GCA_007115665.2 Sequoiadendron giganteum | reverse complement strand
GAGAGAGTGGGAGAGAGTGGGAGAGTGGGAGAAGGGGAGAGTGGGAGAAAGAGAGAGTGGGAGAGAGTGGGAGAGTTGGAGAAAGAGAGAGTGGGAGAGAAAGAGGGAGAGAGGAGGGAGAGGGAGTGGGAGATAAATATGGAAAGAGGGAGGGAGAGGGAGAGGGAGAGGGGGAGAAAGATATACTGGGAGAGATGGAGATAGAGAGGGAGGGAGAGAGGGGAAGAGTGGGAGAAAGAGAGAGTGGGAGAGAAAGAGGGAGAGGGAGGGATAGAGGGACAGAGAGGGAGATGGGGAGAAAGAGATAGTGGGAGAGATGGAGATATAGAGGGAGGGAGAGACAGACTAAGAGAGTGATAGAGGGTAGAGGGTTAAGAGTTAGGGGTTTAAAGGTAAAGGGTGTAAATGGTTAAGAGATAGAGGGTAGATGGAGATAGTGGGAGATATGGATACCCCTATACCCTCTTAATCCCTCAACCCTCAACCCTCAACCCTCAACCCTTAAACCTGAATCCCTCAACCCCTATACCCTCTTAATCCCTAAACCCTCAACCCTCAACCCTTAAACCCTAATCCCTCAAACCCTATATCCTCTTAATCCCTCAACCCTCAACCCTCAACCCTCAACCCTCAACCCTTAAACCCTAATACCTCAACCCCTATACCCTCTTAATCCCTCAACCCTCAACCTTCAACCTTTAAACCCTAATCAGTCAACCCCTATACCTTCTAAGTTCCTCAACCCTCAACCCTTATCCCTCAACCCTCAACCCTTCAACCCTAATAACTCAACCCCTATAGCCTCTTAATCCATCAACCCTAAACCCTCAACCCTTAAACCCTAATCCATCAACCCATATACCCTCTTAATCCCTCAACCCTCAACCCCTATACCCTCTACTATATAACCTCTTAATCCCTCAACCCTAAACCCTAAACCCTTAAATCCTAACCCATAAACCCTCTACCCTCTACTATCAATCCTCTACTCTCTACCCTCTACCCTCTACCCTAATCCCCCAACCCTTAAAACCACTTAGTAAAATCTCTACCCTAATCCCTCAACCCTCTTGACCCTTAAACCCTTAAACACTCAACCCTAAACCCTTGACCCTCAACCCTTAAACCCTAAACTCTTAAACCCTCTACCCTCTACCCTCTACCCTCTACCCAATACTCTCTACCCTAAACCCTAATCCATCGACCCTAATCCCTCAACCCTTACACTGTTAAATCCAATAAAACTCTCTACCCTAATCCCTAAACACTCAACCATTAATCTCTCAACCCCTATAACCTCTACCCTATATATTTAACCCTCAACCCTAATCCCTTGACCCTATACCCTCAACCCTCAATCTTAAACCCTCAATCTTCAACCCTCAACCCTTAAACCCTAAACCCTTAAATCCTCTAACCTCTACCCTCAATTCTCAACCCTCAACCCTTAATCCCTCAACCCTCAATCCTTAAACTCTAAACCCTCTACCCCTTACATTGGACCCTGAACTTACTCCTTCAACCATATACCCTCAAACATATACCATAAACCCTCTACCCTCAACCAAGTAAACCCTTAACCCTAAATCCTTAACCCTAAACCCTTCAACCTTAAACCCTTAAACCTTCTACCCTATACCCTCAACCAAATACCCTCTACCATTGACACTATTCCCTCAACCCTCAAACCTTAAACCCTAATACCTTAGAAACCATCAACCCTATAGGTCCTCCATCCTAATCCCTCAACCCTATACCCTCAACCCCTATCAATTTCTCTCTATATATACATATCACATTTCCCTCCGTCCCTCCGTCCCTCCTAACCTCTCTAATTGTCTCTATCTACTGTCTCCCTCTGTCTACATACCTCTCATTCAATCAATCCCTACCACCCTCTCTCACTCCCTCTATCCATCTCTCTCTATGTCCCTCCCAATCTATCCCACTCTCTCCCACTCCCTCTCTCTCCCTCTCTCTCATGTCTCTCCCTCCCACCCCCCCTCTCTCTTAGGTCTCTCCCTCTGACAACCTACCTAGGTAACTCTCTCTCTGTCTCTCTCACCTCTCTCTATCTATCCCTTACACCCTACCTAGATAAGTCCCTCTCACTCCAACCCCTCTTTCTCTACCTCTATCAGGTCACTCCTCCCACACCCTCTCCCTCTCTTAGGTCTCTCCTCCAAACTACCTCTCTCCCCTCTCTCTCCCACTCCTCTCTCACACTCCCTCTCACTACATCTCTTAAGTCTCTCCTTTGGAACCCTACCTACATAACTCTCTTTTTCTCTCTATCTCTCTCTCCTTCCCCTCTCTCTCTCATCTCCCTCTCTCCCACCCCCCCTCTCTCTCTCCCTCCCTCTATCACTCCAACCCTACCTAGCTAATTCCCTCTCACTCCAACCCCCTCTCTCCCACTCCCTCTCTCTTAAACTCTCAGTTCCACCCCCTATCCATCTCTCCAGACTCTCTCTCTCTCTCTCTCTAAATTATCCCTCCCTCTAAAGACATACATAAATACATACATACAAGCATAATACATATGTACATATAATCCTGCATCCATACAAGCATACATACATACATGTGTAGATACAATCTTACATACATACATACAATATATATGCATTGATACATACAAGCATACGTACATACATACACGCATGCATACATGACATACAAGAATACATGTACATAAAAACATATAAATATATCAGAATACATTCAATATATTGGAATTTAACATAAAGGAGGACATAACGTGAGCGCATTATAATGCGCTCGTGTTATGTATTAGTTGACATGTTTCCCACATAAGCAAAAACAATGTCAAAACTGAAATATAACACAAGTGCGTTATATATTGCGTTGGGAATTCCCGAGCCTTAGGCTTGGTATTTGCCTTGGAATACCAGCCCAAAGGATTGGAAGGCATTCCCAATGACTAGGGACGTGTTTTAAAAAAATCTACCATATTTCACATAATCAAGTTCGTGCTCACCGTCAGGATTGCACATGGTTTCATATCGAAAAAATTGAACACATGGGTAATGTTGGGTTCTCTCTTAGCTATCCAACGATGTAATTTTTTTCACTTTCTGAAAATGTTAAGCCTTTCATCCATAATTTATTTTATTTATATGTCTTTTTTTTTCCAAAAAGCAGTGTTTAGTATTTTTTCCTTATAAATTAACCGTTCATCGAATTTTCAAATAAATTACATTTTTAGAAACTCGAATCCATTCTACAAATAAAAAAATAAAAAAATTCAATTAGTTTCCAAAATTCTATTTTTTAGGAAATGTCCACTTCGAAAATTAGTAAAAAATCAAATATTCATTAAAAAATTATCATAAAAATCGTGCATCAACTACATACTGTTAGCTAACTTCTAACCATTGCGATTTTAAAAATACTTAAAAAAACTTCACCATACGAGGGTTGTACAAGAGTTGCTATGTTATGTTTTTTTTGACAAAAACAACACCAATTTGTGTACATCCCTCTTTTGAAACCCTTAATATCAACCATTTTAAAAATAAATTAGCAATTTAGAAAGTAGAATCAGAGCACTTCGATCCTTGTTTTTGTTCCATCTCAAAATTTTGAGTGTAACTATCCTCAATTTCACATCCAAGGTTAGTATTTCCTGATTTCAGAAAAAAGTTGTCCACTTAAGTCCCCTTTTTGGGAACCATCTTGGTGCACTTACCCACCTATCCTGAATAAATTGTGTGACAAAAGAGAGTCTGACATCAAGAAGGACACATATTGAAGACTCCTAAATGATTGACGTGATAGATTTGGTGTTGATTCAGGAAAGACATATCTTGAATAAATTATTTAACAAAAGAGAGTTTGATGTCAAGAAGGATACATCTTGAAGACTAGTAAATGACTGGCATGATAGATTTGGTGTTGATTCAGGAAAGACATATCCTGAATAAATTATTTGATAGAAGAGATTCAAACATCAAGGACACATCTTGAAGACTCATAAATAATTGACTTAGTAGACTTGTTGTTGATTTAGATTGGTTTGATTGTGTGTCATTTGTGACCTTGTGTTCGAGTCATTCATTGTATGACCATGTGATATGACCAACATGAAAAAACCCTAAGAGGACTGAAATCTATGGCCTCGAGGGTCATTAAGCCTTGCCTACATTATACATGCAGAAACCATGTAGTTTGACTAGACTTTGACTGACATGATTGAAAAAATATTTTTTTATTGGAAGACATCTGATGTGAGTGATAGTGAATGTGACGAACCCTAAAGGACTAACCTAGTGTGACCTCGGGGCTCATCGATGATGACCTTACCTATGTTTAAGCTTAGAGATGACGTAGTTTGATTGGACTTGAAAGACTAGACTAACTTTGTTTTTCTTTTGAGTATTTGGATGTTTTGGGATTTTGATACTTTTCAAATTTTTTTGGGTTTCTAAAATTTAATGATTTTTTTGTCCTTTTCGAATATTTTGAGGATCGTGAGAAATGTATATAAATGATTCCTACAAGAAAGTGAGAAAGAATGCTCAAGAATCTAAGGAAAAACATGATATTGCCTCTAGTCAAGCTGAATACCAATTGACAGGTGATGATGATGATAACGTTGTTTGAAATGGGAAGGACACCTCCTAAAACAACGTAAGGATTGGGAAAGACATATCCCATTGATGAAAAAGTGACTAAAGGATCAAGGTCTGCAAGAAGGCTAGTAATAAGGCCAAGGAATGTCTTGGATGATGTGCTAGGATGTATAGAAAGATTGTATGGATTAGACTAGTTGCATTTGGAATGACTTGTTTAGGACTATATGGGATGGTGGAAGGATGTTGGATAAGTGGATTAGAATCCTTAAACCAATGACAAGGGAAAACTAAGTCTAGCAATAGGTATGGAAGGATAATGGATGGATTTGGTAAAAGATAATCGACATAGGGATTATTGGTTGGAAGAATTATCATATGGTCTCCAAGGACTATGTCATATAAGGATAACTCATTTTCTTCAAGGTATGGTTTTGGAAAATGCTATGAAGGCTATGAAATGATATTTCGTGGATAGTGTATGACCAAAGAATAAACATGTCAAGATTTTTTCCAAAGAATGATTTATGTTTGTACCCCTGTCCTTCTCAAGATCAAATTAGGTGGGAAAATGGATAGGAATGACAATGTTAAGATGGATAAATGGAAATTTCATAAGAAATATCATGAGAGATGAAACAACTTTCCCCCAAGAGTAAAGTTCCACATAGATAATTGCTCTTACACACGACGCCTCTTCACCATGTTTTCCTCATGGTAGTTATCCAAAGTGCCATAGAAATGGTTTTCACTATTGGACAAAATTTTTCTCTTTACTATTTTCTTGATTTTTTTAATTTTCTTTTCTTCTTCTTTTTTGCTATCACCAAGAAACTTGTTTTCTAGGTTTTCATCAAGGTAATGATTTGTTTTTCTTTTTTGGTTATTTTTGTATTTTTTATATGGACTTGATATTTTGGATGATCGTTGATTGCTTTGAATCCTTCAGTGGTTCTGATGTAGAGATTGGGGCCATGATATGCCAATAATGATATTTATGAAGCAATTGCCTTGTTACAATCATAGCACTTGCATGCAATTGATTGATGTCATTGTGATCCTTTCTGATACTAGAGTTGGCCTTATCAAAATACACACATCACAATAGAGTGTCATGAGATTCCTTACAATAAAGTGTTGTTGCCAAGATGTGACGGATTTGTGAGCTATGAATTTTGGAATGATGGATGATAGTAGATGTGAAAGGATTGTTTGGACATTTGGACGAATCACCTTTTATCTTCCAAACTTGGGATGTTGGATGGTGGAGTTCGGAATTTTGATTGGGATAGAATTTGGAACCAACACTTTTATATGTCTTTCTGGATGACCATTTTGAAGGAGGTAGACATTTATTATATGTGGCTCCACATTTTGAATGACTTTTGAATTTGGAATATTTTCTTTTCTTGATCCATTTTTCTTTGGGATCTATTTTAACTTCATTAATCCACTTGGATTTTTGTTTCATTCAATGGCCTTTGATATTTAATTTTGAACTTTTGATTTGTAAGAATTTTTTTGTTGGTTCCAAATGGTAGGCGTATTCATATTGGGAATGACGGTTTATGGTGTGGATGGAAGGAGTGTTGGAAATAACCTTATGAAAATCTCGAATTCCTTTCTCATGTAGGCCTAGTCCTTTTCCTTGATACAAAATGATTTGACATATTCTCTCTACGATGGGGTATTTGTCATTTTAGAAGCAAGATGTGAACCTATCATTGTGGAAATTGTTGCTCAAATTATTCTCCTCTATGAGAAATCATAATTTTAAAAAAGTGGTTGATCCTAGTTGATAGGATATTTTGGAATCATCATTTATCATGCTTGTGTCCTCTTGGTCCCTTAATACATCAATTTGATCAATAATATCTTTTATGCCTTCATCTTTGACTTGTTCAAATATAACTTCCTTATGTTCTTCTTGAATGTTGTCCATGTCATTTGTTTGATTATCTATGTGTCCCAAGGAGGAAAGTGTCTCATTTTGGGAAGTGTCAATATTTGAAGCTTGGATAGAATCATTTTCAATTGTTGGCTCATGAATGGCATAAAGGTCAAGGAGGGGATCATTTTGGACTTCTTTCTCAATAGTAGTGTCTTGATCAAAGATGGGTTTGTCTTGAATGATATGGTTGGGAATGGAATCTTGATCAAGGATAGGTGTATTTTGGATGCCATGATTATCTAAAAGGACTTCTTGGATGGACTTAAAGATAGGGTCATGGGATGAACTACTTCAATCTTGACATGAAGGTGAAGTTATGATGTCACATTTGGACTTTCCATTTGACATGTATCCTCAAGTATTGGGATGTGTTTTTGGAGACCATGACCAAATGTATTTTAATGACTAAATGTAGCTTGGTATGGATTGAATAGGAATAGATTAGTGGATGATGCACTAGGATAGGATTTAGAGTCTTGGTATGTATTGATGAATGGTGGACTAGAATAGGACGTGGAGGCTTGTAAGGGATTAGTGGAAAGTTGGCTTCCCTTGTCAAGGTTAGGATAAGGGTGATAAGTGGACGTTCGTTGTGAATTAATGGCATGGATTATGCTAAGGGACTCTTGATAATGAGGTTAGATGGAGGGAGGACTAGGGTTTATGAGTTGTTGGTATGAAGGATAGATGGGTAGTTGACTATGGGTTGTGGGTGATTGGGATAGAGAATTAATCCATTGTCACTTGAATTCTATGTCTTGTTGGGCTTGACCATTGTGGATAAATTGGTATTCAACTTGAATAGCAATCATATCAAGGTGAATGGAATACATGGTGGTGAGGTTATGATGAAAGGTGGAGTATCAATAAGGTATGTCTTTTGATAATGTGAAAAATGCAAATATCTAGGATATGAAATTTAAGCTATGTTTTTGGTCCTTTTGGCAATAGTATGACATGCAAATACTAGGGTATAATGTAAACTATATGTCAATATCATCAAGGATAACTAAGGGATGAGTCACTAACTGACCAAGTTTGGTGCAAGGTTCCAACTAGGATTACGGATGATGTTTTAGGATCAATATCAAAATGACTAAGTGTTAGGTTGACTAGTGGAGTTCAAACTAGCTTAGTGAGTTTGAGGTATTCCACTAAGATGACAAAGGAAAAATTATAAAATGATATGTCAAGGGAAATCGTATTTGAATCACTATTTTCAATCAAGGTAAGATAGTTTATCTACCCTAAGGTCTACAAAGTGTTATGTGCAAGGATTTTCCTAGGTATGCTAAGGATGATCTATGTAATGCAATGATGAAACTATTAGGAAAAATTAGGATGAACCTAAATATGAGTAGGTCATAGGTCTATATCAAGTTTACAACAAATAGTAGATCATATAATGAGATCCTACAATAAATCTTCTGAGTTTTCAGTTGTTACAACTCATAATGTCAAATGCGGTTTTTTGTGTGACAAATGCATTGAGCAATGAATTGGTCCTAAGTTTTGACAAATTTTTGACTTTTTTAGGATTGAAATTTGAATGTTTTTGTTTGATCATATCTGATTGAACACACATGTAAGACACACCAAGCAAAGTGTTTGAAATAAATAAACAAGAAATTACAATCTTAAGGCTCGCAAGGACAACATCCATTGGACCCCCACTTAAAGTTACCTCCAATGATACTATCTAGAGCGGATGACTTGGGATCTTGGTAGCACAAGCTCCCCCTTATAGTGCACTCACTTCTCAGGATTACAAAGATCCAGATTCCCACATGAACAAGGATTTTTTCATCTCTACTACTAGACTGTGTGTATAATGCGGGTCGGCTTGGGAACGACCATTCTTGCACTAGTAGATAGAAGGTTTTTGGAAAATCTAAACAAATAGTTTTTAATTACGGAACCTATTCAAGTGGCTACACAAGAGGCAAGATTAGCTCTGATAAGGAGGTTTCCCAACCTATAGAGGTTGCACTCTACATGTTTTAATGTACCATATGGTTACTAAGGGAATCAGTTGCATGTCTGTAGGAGCACTTGTAATGCTGAGATTTCTTTAGCATTCAAATTTATATACTAGTTGGGAGTAGGTTGGATTTAGCTCATTACCAGTTGGGTCATTCCATTGGGGTCAGTACTTTTTCCCATCAAGGTAGGCCTTCTAATAGGTAAACATAAAAGTGGATGGGTCTAGCTTTCTGATCACCGAGGTTTCCAAAGGTGAGAGTATATGAGCCTACCAACCTTCCCAAGCATAGAGAATAATAATAAATCCACCATAATTAAACCAAAAAATACTATGTGAAGACCCAAAGAAGGGTTAATTAACAATTTAATTAATAAAAGAAATCCTACGTGAAGACTCAAAACATGGAAGAAAGCAAAATAAGATAGGAGTTTTAGATCCTTTTCTTTGACAGTCATCTTGCAAAACCACACATTAGAAGTTTGAAATTTTGTATTTTTGTCTTCTATCAATCATCTTGCAAAAATTAGGTTAACTCCACTAGATCACATGCCATAAAATCTAAATAAGTCATAAAAAAATATAACTATTAAAATCAAAACTCAAAATTTAAGAATTCAAAAATTTATTTTCACTAGTTAGATGCATCACAGGAAGCCACAGATGTGTCATTTCTAGTTAGATGCATCATTTCTAGCTAGATGCATTAGAGGAAGCTGAATATGCATCATTTCCAGTCAGATGCATCATAGGAAGCCATAAATGCATCATTTTGAGTTAGATATGTCAGAGGAAGCCACAAATATGTCATTTCTAGTTAGATGTGTCACAGGAAGCCACAAATGTGTCATTTACAGTCATATGTGTCACAGGAAGGAACAAATGCATCATTTATAGTCATATGCATCATAGGAAGGCACATATACATCATTCTGGCTTGCAGTTGCGTCACTTCAGTCTGCAGCCACAAAAAGTCATGTTTTTCTTGTAAAAAATGCTACCCTTATCCAAAATATGTAGTATAATATATGAAAATTTGTCTCTCAATAATTTTAGACACAACCATTCTATTTATTTAACCTCCAAAGACTCCCAAAAGTGTGATTTGCAAGATTTTTCAAAAATACCTACACCCTTCAAGACAAAAAACACCAAAAACTTCTGAACAAAGAATGCTAATCAAGAGGGTTAGTAGTTCACATCAGGTTCACCAAATGTAATAGGGGAAAATAAATAGGAATAAAGAGGCATAATAATGACAACAATCAAAAATTGCCTAGATCATGCTAAAATCCCCAAATTGATAATGAAATGCAATGCAACAAAGGAATTCAATAAATAAGAATCATATCATGTAATTCCCATGCTTACTTGACTCATCTCCATTATTCTTCTCAACTTTTCTTTAAATTTGCTTCAATACCCTTAGATTGTGAGTATGCTATTTTAGCCTATAAGTATTTTGACAACAAACTTTGAAGATTGTGATTACCAAAAATAGAGTTATAAAGATTCTTTTATAGAAGTTTCATAGATTCAATAGTCGAGATTTATTCAAATTCAAATGGTCCAATCGACTGTGAGGACCTAATTCCATAGTTAACTGCCTTGATTTCTTAGTTTGATTGAATAGTTAAGTGATTTGATCGATTAGTTTCAAGAGGTGTAACTAAGAGAGTCTATGAGTCAGAAAGAGGTGACGGATCAATTCAGTGAGTGAACTGAGAGAGAGTGTTAATCAGAAGTGGAGAGAATTATGCATGAGATATTTACTTGAGAATGTAGGAGACATGTGCTCAAATAGAAGAATTAAGTAATAAATTAACTCATTTCTTTTATGGAGAAAGTGTGTGCACGTGATTAAATAGTTCAATAAACTATTTAATTTATGGAGGCACTTTAGGTGAGAAGATGGAGTTAAATAATTAAAAAAAAATCATTTATTTAATTAAATGTGGAAGAATATGAATTAATTTGAATGACTTAATTAAATAAATTTAGGAAACTTATTTAATTAATTAAAAGAAGAATAATGAACTTAATAAAATGGTGTATAATTAAATAAATCTAGGAAACTTATTTAATTAATCAAAAGAAGAATAATGAAATTAATTAGTGACATAATTAAGATAAATTAATGTAATTTACTTAATTAATCAATTTTAGAAGAATAATGAAATGGTTAAAACTATTTAATTAATTAGAGGAATTAAGATATTAAATTATAATTAAATGAATAAAATCATTTAATCATTTTGTGGGTATCTTGAATTGATGATAAAAAAAGCAGTCGCAGGCTTAAGCCATTTTTTAGTGTCTAAAATTTGAACCCTTGGAAATACTTTACTTAGCTTACAAAAAATGTCTACTTATTAGCAGTACACATATTACTTTCAATAGCTTTACACAGAAGTTCTAAAATAATTGTTTTCATAAACACATCTCCACCAAAAGAATGCACATTTATTCTAAATTCTAAATGACTACTACAATCAGAACATGACGAGTCAAATGAAATTATATGTAAATCAATTATAGATCACTACATACAACACCCTCCAAAATTAGAAAAACTTTTCCTTGCTCAATTTGTTGTAGAATATACAATAATTAAAGGCAAAATAGTAAAATGAGGGAAAAATAGTATCATAAGATTTGTTAAATTAATAAACACCTTGACCACAACAAATATTGTAGAGAAAAACTATTATTATATGGAACTTTTCAAAGTAATGAGAATACAATTAAAAAAGGATTCAAAACAATTCAAGATGCATACATGTATTATGAGAAATAAATCAATATAAATGAGGTAAAGTATACATACAATTTCAATTCCATGTGGGGAGATCTAGACAAAGTATTTGAAGAAGCGGAATCAAATGAGAATACAATTCAAAATGTTTATAACAAAGAAGAGAAGAGTAAAAACAATTAAGAAAAATATGATCTCACTTCAGAATTACCTTCCTTACAACAAAAACAAAATATGCATAGATCTGATATTAATTTTCAAGTTACAAAAAATACAAATCTTCTAGAAAACAATGAATACTACAAGCTAAGCCAAAAACTAAATAAAGAACAACAAAAAATTATAAAATACATTGCAATGAGAAAAGAATTTGATAAAAAACAACCCATTACACCTTTTCTTAACTAGTGGTGTTGGAATAGGTAAAAATTTTACAACAAAAGCAATATTTCAAATGCTACTACACATGTACAACTCAAATCTTGATTAATATCTGATTAAGTAAAAAGGAATAATAATGGCTTACACAGGAAAAGAAACATTCAATGCTAGTGGAACAACTATACACTTTGCGCTCCTAATGCCCTTTAACAAGTCCATTTTCATTCCACTAAACAATGAAACAATAAGTTTCATGCAAAATCATTATCAACAGTTACAAGTACTACTCATAGATGGGGCTTCTTTAATAGGTAGTCGATTCTTATATTTGACTGACAAGAGATTGAGAGAAATCAAACATAACCCTACAAAGTATTTTGGGGGAATTGACATAGCCCTCTATGGAGACTTCTACCAAGCTCAACCAATCCAAGATAGCTTTATTTTTTAAGATCCTATAATTAGCAAAGAAAGAGTACTGTGCACTTTTTGGATAGATATGATCAAATTCTATGAATTGAAAGAAACTATACATCCAAATTTTATTTTTTTATCTTGACACTTAACAAAAAATGAACTAATTCACAATCCAATAATGATATAGAATATTTTAATAATAATTGCGTTTCACCACCTCCTATTGACCCAACCTTCCCCTATCTTTTCCACACAAACAAGTTAGTAGCCATACATAATAATAATATGTTATCAAATATTGTTGCCAAACCACTCATCATTAAATCAATTGATGCGATAGATGAAAACTATGGAAATATAACAACACATCCGACAAAATTTGTACCCGAACAAATAATTCTTAAAGTAAACATGTTGGTTGAGCTATATGCAGGTAATTATGATATAAAATATGTCATATCCTCCCAAGATTTAAATAAGATAATAACCATCATACTTTAGTATTAGAATACATACAAATCAATAAAATAATAATAAAAAAATAATGGATATAATCTAAGATATCTTTATAATCATAAATATCAAATGATCTCTATAATTATAATTATCTAATGATAATATTATAATTATAAATATTGTTATTAAAATAATAAATATAATTATAGATACTATATTAATTCCAACCAAGATTATGTCATAATTGTAAATGTCATTTTAAATATCAAATATAAATGACATTTAATAAACCCACTCCATTTCATAGATAAAATAAAAAGAATCAAATAACAAATAAATTAAAATAAATAAATGTCAAATAGAAAATACCGATTCATGAATTGGCCCCTAACACAACAATGACTAATGGTAATGGACGGATTCAAAAAGGTGGCAACCTCATAAGTCACGCCTAGTTAAAGGGATAGGATTGGCTATAAAAGAAGAGACGAATAAAAATAAATGAGGCATCAAATAAGGGAAAGGAAGAATATATTCTGTCAGGGAATTATATTTTCTGAAATTCGATCATGAATAGAGAGCAGTAGGCTAAGGTAAGTATTATCATAAGTTTACATTAAAAAATTTGATAATTATTTATATAGGAAATAAGAATTATTAAATACAATTATGAATTTAGTTATTAATAAGGGTCAAATATATTAGTAACTTAAATAACAGTTGACGGTTGCAGTCTATCACAGACTCAAATTGGCTCAAAGCAAAGGGTATAGGAAGGTCTGGGTGGAAGGTGACTCTCTGAATATTATAAATTTTTTGAAGAATGCCTCACCTCTGTCTTGGACTATTGAGGCCTTGGTCAGGGATTCTACTGATATTATCAATTCATTGGATAATGTTTATATCTCTCATATATTGAGAGAAGGAAATATGTTAGCTGATTTCTTTGCTAACTTTGGTGTTAGAGAAAAAAAGGAGTGGGATTTAAATGATCCTATTCCTTTTGAAGCTTTGGCTATTATTAGTAATGAGTGCTAATCTTATGCCAATCTTAGCTTGCTTTGAGGGGCGCATGTCCTTATTCATGTGGTCGAATGTTTTGAATGAGGATATTAAAGTTATGAGTAGGGCGGATGAATTTCACAAGGACCAGAGTTATAATTCATTATTGCATATTTGTCCTTTGGCTGGCTTCGCATGGATTTTGGGTGTTTTTTGCCTTAGTTTCTGGAGTCTTTTGTTGATTATTTTTGCTTTGGGTTGTGTTCATAGTACCCTTAGGTTTTAGTTGGGTGCTTCACTTTTGTTTGTGATGGGTGGAGATAGAAATCGTGTCGAGCCTAAGTCATGTGTTTCTGCTAAACAAAGGAAGGAGGTGTGGGATATTTTAGAGAAGGGTGGCTTAACTGTGTATATGGAGAAATTGCATGGTTACAATCCTCAGGTCACTGATTTGGTTGCTCAAGGGTGGAATGAGAGAACCCTGAATTTGGGTGGTAGGGAAGTTGTGATTGACAAAGAATTTATAGCCCAAATTACTGGCTTGGCTATGTAGGGTATGAAGGTGTTTAGAGACAAAAAAGAATCATAGGATGTGATGTCCATTTTCTTCAAAGGGAATGAGGCTACTATTTTGAAAAAGGTGAAGAGTGGTGGTTATCAGAGGAGTTCATTGAAAGCAATGTGACGTGATGTGGTTGAATCTCGATTATGAGGTATGTCACCTTGGAAGGTAGGTATACGATGATTAACAATTACCATTTCCAGCATAAGAAATGGGTTTCCTTTCCTTACTAGTTGTTGATGTCGCTTGACATGGGGATTAAGAACATATGAAAAACCCCAAGAACCCTATCTTGCATGTGGGGTTAATTCTCCTGATCTATGAGCGTGTCAAAGTTCATGAGGTGCATAAATCTCTTGTGTCTCTAAAGGAAAATATTGTTCAACCCCGGGAGGGTTATGAGACGGATTCGGGAGAGGAAAGGGCTAGTAAAAAATCTAAGAAGAGGATTCTTATTTTGAGCAAAGAGTCTAAGTTTGATAGGGATGATGATGTTGAATATCTCCCAAAATTGTATGCCTCTTTTGAGGAGGGCCCCTTTTCCCCTATTTCGAGTAAAACTAGGAATAGGAAGTCGGATGCTAAAGAGGTTTATATGACTTGTAGTGATGAAGTGGTTGTGAATGCTCATCCTAAGGGGGTTAAGGAAAAAAATGAACTTTATGGGGAAGCTTCCTCTCCTCCCCCAGTGACTAGACAAGTGCAGGAAACTGAGGAGGGGAGCCAGAAGAGAAGGGTGTTGGGAACTGATAGCCAAATCTTGGAGAAGGGTTTCCCTCTTTCCCTAGATGGAGGTATCTTTGGTGAGGCCTCTCCAAGTGATGGCATTGGGATGAAGCAGGGGAAGGAAAGGGTTGTGGGTTGAGGACATGCTATGGGAACTAGCAAAGCAGATGGGGATAGGATGTTGAAAAGGAAGACTATTGCGAAGGAAATTTCTTGCTCCATTCAAAAGATGAAGATCTTGTTTATCGTTGGAAAAGGTAAGGATATTTCTACTGATAAGGTTCATCTTAGTTCTTATAATGAGGATGTTTCTATGGAGAACGGGTTGAAAAATTTGATAGGGAGAAATTATCTGATGTGCTAGGCTCCGCTCATGAGAGTGCTAATGTGTAGTTTAAACTTTTTAAGTGGTTCTTTCATGAGATTAATAGGATTAATGTTAGAATTAGAGGTGTTGCTAGTAAGGCTGAGGACCCTGCTATCCAAAGCCAAATTGATAATCTGATGGAGTCTCTTAATATTGTGGCTAATAATGTGGTGAAGGAAACCATTAATTTGAAATAAAATTTGGAAGGTAGAATCTTATCCCTTGAGGATAAATTTGATAAAATATGGAAAGTTGTGATGAAGAGTGGAGATGTCTCTAAGGTTTTGGGCACTTCAGATTTTTCCAAGGTGATCTCCCCTATGATTAATATGAAGAAGAGAAAAAATACTATGTCTACTGATGATACTGTTGTTGGGGGTAAGCTACTGGATGTGGGTTGTGCTGGTGAGAAGGATGTTGTTAAAGGTAGTGTTTTGAGTGATGAGGTAAAAAAGGGTGGGTCGGGGGTCAGAACTAGAAACTAAATGAAAGCTTAAGTTGGGGCCTCTGGTATAGAGGTGTCTGATATTATGGATAATGCACAAAAGATGGTTTCTATTGATATGGAAGTTGTAGAGATTCTAAACAATATGTAGTGCTATTGGCTGGCTACCTTCTTTTTGGCTACTTTTTGGCTATCGGTTCGCTATCATTGGGCTGATTGCTACGTAATGTTGTTTTCTTTTTTTATCAGCTTCCTTATTTTGTTAAGGGTTCTGAGCCCCTTCAAAACCCTTTTTTCACTTCTAATTGAAACTTAAATAACAGTTGATGCTTTATAAACATATTTAAATATATTATGATTGACAAATATATTTAAATATATGAGGATTGATGAATATATAATTGATGGTTGATACATATATCTAAATAAGAATATTTGATAAATACATTAGGCATGTGGATAGCAAAGATTAATATATATTATTTACACTTGTCTAATAATGATGCTTGCAACAATTATTGAGCCTTATAAGTAATTATGATTCTTTTATGTAAATGAATAGATTGTATTTATATTTATAATCAATCAAATGTAAGGTTGAATAGAGAAAGTTAGAAGGATACTGTTTATGGGCCTCCCATGCCAAGCACACCACTTCAAGGGTGGAATTCTCTTGGTTCATATGTTCCTACCGCTTGGGTCCAAGGGGTGGTTATCTTGGTTAGATGCTCATTCTCTTGGACTTAGATAGGTTGAGTAGTTTACAAGCACCTCTTTCAAGGTTTGCCTATCAAGCCAGACTGTGATTGATTGTTAGGATGGATTGAAGGATTCTCAATCATAAGGAGTATGGATAAGATAACATAGATAGGAAAAGTAGGTATAAGTGTATCCACTAAGTACGCCACTCCAAGAGTGGAATTTTCTTGGTTCAAACATTCTTATCGCTTGGGGCCAGGGCTGGGTTTTCTTGGTCGAATGCTCATGCCATTAGGCTTACATGGATAGCTTCGGGTAGACTTATCATGTGTCTCATCCAATTCCTATTATGATTAGAGCTTTGCAATGCATTATGGATATTAGTAGTTATGTATAGCTTAAATAGATAAGGCATTTATAATTTTTTGATCATATGAAATTATATTTCCAATATTATCTAACATGATTAAGGACCTACACCAATATTTACCTTGTTTGAAGCATTTGAGGGAATTTTGGGCCTACGAGGAGGGGAAATAGCATTGGGGTCATCCTCTAAGTACACCACCCCATGGCGGATGGCCGAGGTCTACCACATGTGGGCTAAGAGGGGTGTAATTCTCTTGGGCTTAGAGGAAATCACTATCCAGTACACCCTGTTGCAGTTGCATGCTCAACCTCTCAATATGATTAAGCAATAATGGCTCTAGTACATGGGAGCGGTGGTAAGACACCTCACTAGGTACACCACCCCATATGGATGGAAAGGGCCACACGGGTCCAAGAAGGGTGTACTACTCTCAAGCCTAGGATAGAGGGTTTCTTGGGCACCCTATCAGACCATTATACTCAAGGAAGAATGAATTAGGAAAATCTAAAGAAGATTCAATATACTTATAAAATGATGTCTTTATTTAGAAATGTCTACTAACATATTTCCACGTCTAAACAGGTAGTGGTAGATCCCTAACCATGTTCTCTTTTGATTTCCTTATATGCATTCTAATTAATATTATCTTTTAAACATTCTCTAAATCTATTTTGTAGGGGTCTACCCACTCTATAAACATCCCCAAACCAAGGTGATCACTTGAAATTGATAAATTAGGGCAGATTTAGGATTATCCCAAAAAAGGGACATTACAAAATATGGGTTAGTAGATGGTGTGGATGGAATTTTCAAAGCATACATAGTCACAAACAAAGAAGATATAATATGGATTCAATTCAATTATACAAATATTGGACAATCATAATACTAGAAATGGACACACTTAGATACAAAAGAAATTCCAAAAATGGGTTCCAATACTACGAATAACCAAACCTATTTTGCACATGAAGAATCCTTTACATATTAAAATTGGTAAACAATTTTCAATACATCTAGCATGTGCATGAACAATTCGTAGATCACAAGGTCTTACACTATCTATGGAATTGCATTTGATCCACCAGGAATCAAGTCACATGGATTAGTATACACAAAACTTTCACATGTTCGAGAAATGTAATCACTATGTTTATTAAACCCACGTACAAAAGGAAATTTTAAAGTGAAAAACAAAATAATAAATGAAATGCATTGATCAAATACAACAACATGGAATCCTATTTTCAATAACCCAGAAATCAATGACAATGTTTCCCTAAAATACTATCCTTGAACACAAGGAGTCTAAAATCGCATATCAGTGACATTATTTAAGATCACGACTTGCTAGAATCAGACATAATATGTTTACAAGAAACACACACAACTGACTTGTCCTATCAAAATAAACTTAAAATTTTTCAATTGATTCCATGTATCAGTCTCATGGAGTTATGACTTCAGCCAGAAAACATATATAGATGACTTATTCAAAACAATAGACTTCAAACAATATCGAAGTCTTACAAACAAACTTACTTATTCATAGCTTTCCAATCACTATAATAAATTTTTATTCACCACCAAAAACATAAGTTTACTCAATCATTCAAATTATACAACAATCATTGGCTAATGTTCAATTGAATAATAATATACTAATTCTTGGAGATTTTAATATCAATATGAAACATAAGAATACAAATACAAATAAATTAAAAACATTTTTCAATAAAAAAAATATACATTTCTTACCTGATATAAACAATACTGTATTGGGATCAATAATTGACCATGCTTGGTCAAACATAGACAAAATAAATTATAAAATATTCCAAATAGATACATATTGGAGTGACCACGATACAATTGTTATATTTCTTGATTCAATCAACAAATAACATACATTAACATCAACTTCTTCATTCAACTTTAAAAAAATAGAACACTAATTTGATTAATTTATATAAATTAACCAAAACATAGTCATTCAATTACAAAGTGAGAAATATAGTAAGAACATACATACTCCTTACACTCTATCTACTATTTTTTTCCTCAATTTTGTTATTTATAATTGTCTAACTAATGCGATTTTTGTTACAGATTTCAATATTTTGTTCTATTTCAAATGAAGACTTCCAAAAAGGCTAGAAACAAACAAAAATATTAGACAAGCATAGCAAGTGAAAATGTACGTATTCTCTCATATCAATATTTTATAGAATTTGACAAATACTATTTAATTTCAGTTTACTTAAAAGAATTTCCAAAATAAGCCTTATAAACACTACTTTACATTCTCTTTTAGGGAGAAAAAGGAACATACAAAAACAATCTCTATTGAAGATCTCAATGCTCATAGAATCGGTGAAGTTTTTGAGGGCGATATACTAGTAATATATAGAACTCAACTTGACAAAATAAAAAACACCACTGAATTCTTCCATGTAGACCTCACTGATGTCAAAGGTGAAATGAAATTCACCTTAAACTTGATAGGAAATTATGTTCAAATGTTTGGGCATATTATAATTCTAGGTGCAATTATTTGTATAACGAATTTTCAAATTGCTCCCAAAACAAGTTACGATTAAGGTGACTGTGATTGTATTATGTTGTTAACTCCATCAAGTGATTGGAAATATTCCTCAAATATATCAACAACATGCCTTTATACCAATCTCAACTATCAGACTTCTACTACAAAATAAATACCAATACACAGTTGAAATGATAGGTATTGTTGTTGTTGGATGCAAAAGGACATATCACAATGTCATGGATATAAAAGATGGGGAAAATGAATATGGTCATGCACAGTTAATTTATAACTTTATTGTTCTATTTATTATAAAATACAAATTGTAATAAGACTATTTTTTTTCCCTTTAATAGACATCACTGACACTTTATTTATGTACTAGATATATGCACCCAAGCCTCATTAAAGAATACACAACAATTGGAGATCGTATTGAAATCATATACTATCCTTTCATATTGTTCAAAAACATTGTGAAATGGATAGATACAAAAGATTATGCTTTTCACACATGCCAATCTACATATATTGAACCAACTATAGAAGCTACTTCACTCATCATGTCAAGTAAATTCTTATTTTATTTCTATATCCATTTTACTCTTCACTATCAATATAGTAAAGCTAAATTCAACTTTACTATAACACTTTCTTCCTTTTCAAATTGCAATTAGTATTACTTTTTATAAAAATTCACTATTCAAAAGTATATTTAATTACTTTAAAAAATTTTTTAGGTTTATGGAGTGCTAAAGGTTGGTAATCCTTATTCTATACCATTCAAACCTATTTGTACAAAATGTAATTACACTTTTCCAAACTTTGGAGCACTTAAACATGACATTGGTCATTGCAAGAAGTGCAAAGAAGATACAACATACACATGTCATCACTATCTGGAGTGCATAATAACAACTGAAAAGAAAAATACCTTGGAATGCACACTTGAAAAGGAGATTTTCATCCATTTGTTTCCACAAATTGAACAAACAACCTATGACGAATATGTAGAAAATAAGACCAAAATTATCTTCGCCATCCATCACTTATAAGCTAAAGGAACATTCACTTTAGATCATAACAATATAATAATTGATTTCCAAGAGAGCTAGTTGCCTACAACTAAATCATCATCCCAGTTATACAAACTATTATTTACCTCTTAATTTAACATTTATTATTAAAATTCATTATAATATATCATTCCTTTTGACAAATTATACTGGATGACATAATGTGGCTTCCCAAAATATGCACACAATAAAATATAACAGAGTTACTATTAACATAATCTATATTGTTTTCATTTTCAACTTATTTCTACGATATTACTATAAATCATATATTTCATGTAATCAACAATGATTTAATAGTTACAATGGTACTTTTAATAATTATTGCGTCTATGCATTATAAAACTTAAATGCTCTATTCTTTTATAATATAAAACATAAATTTTACTTGTAATTATCAATATTTTTATTCTTTCTCTATCTTATTTAATAGTTTTTCAATATATCCTATGTCAATTGTTCAACTCAAATTCAATTTATAGTTATGAATTTATATCTTATATTGCCCCAACAGTTGCATATTGTGAATATATTTTGAAGGTAGAACTTATTGTTTATGCTACATGACTAAATATGCATTGCTATGACAACTGACATAAATTCAAATAAACTGGGTTGTCTTGATTAAATAGTATCTCTTGTGATTAAATAATTTTTTCATAAAACAATAATAATTGATATTTCATTTCAAATGCTTGAATGTAATTGCATAGCTTAAATGCCACTTTTATCTAGTCAAAATACTGGATCAGGGTATGAACATTGACATTTTCCATTGGCATTTTATGAACAAAAATATGTATTCAATTTTCTTTACAACTACATGGACATAGGAAAATTAACTTGCAACTAGAGAAAGGGGTATAGAGGATATTAGGTCATTGAAACTTGTTCTACAAATTCAATTAAGAAATTTGTGACTGTGGAATTGGATGCCAATTTCATAGATTGTGTATAAATTTTATAAAATATAGGGTATAGAGGTAACAAGGGTAGGATTTAATGAGATTATGTAACCAATTCCCCTACTAACTTAATCATATTTATAGATCAAATTTATTAAATTACTGGGTACATCTGCTAGATCATCATGGAAAAAATAGGCCCTTAAGTGGTGAAAAATTCAGAAAAATCAGAGTTAGGTAACTTGACGTAAAAATTTGAATAAGTTATCTATATTATTTTAAAAATATGTAAGAATAGAATTTGTAGGAAATTGAATGTAGTTTCTAAACTACTAGGTTTTTTTTTTTTTTTAAATCTATCTGGTAAAAATTTGAAATTTGAATGCAATAGTACTTAAATTTCAAGGAAAAAATAAGAATTAGGTGTCTGTCTTACCACCCTAACCACAATAAAATGATAATATCCTTTTATAATATTTTAGATATAAGTAGCTGACTCATGTCTCGATGTGATGCATATTTTTTTGTAATTTTTTTATTACAACTTTTAAAAAATAAAAAAACTCATATGTCTGACCACCTTAACTTTGTCAAAACTTCATGAAATTCAAATTTTTATTTTTTAATCCTATAGTATGTGAAGCATAAAATGTGACACATGTTTTGGATTTAAAAAATGTGGTATCGTTTGAAAGCTATAGATGTTTTTCAATTAGCCTATCAATCGAGACTTTAGTTGTAATTCAAATAGAAAATGAATAATAATTATTTATTAAATTCAAAGTAAAGCATAATTTATATTGGTGGAAAGATGAGAATCTCTTTTAAAAACCCTTTTCATTTCATCAATTTTGGGTATAAAAAAGGTCATCAGCCACATACCCTACACATACCCATCATATCACCACTTTTTGGCCCATCATGATCCTGCACATACCCTACTAGCTTATAGCTTATGGATGAAGGGAATTAGAGTTGAAGACAAATTCTTATTTGTTATTAATTTCTACATAGGGCCACATTTCTCTCAACAATATTGGCCAATGGCCATTCATTTAAGATAATGCACATCATGTTAATATAAATGCAAAAATGAGATAGAGCCTGCATAGAAAACATCTTTATACAATCCTCCATCACCTCCTTAGGTGCCAATACTAAAACAAGTTCTAAGTGGCACAAAATTTCATGTTGTTTTGTTGGACATTATAGGCATGTCCTAGTTACAAAAGGATGCACATCCCTCAAAGTATGATTCCCCTCATCCAAGTAGTAATGGAGACTATAATCATTTCTATTTACCAAGGGTTCCTGATATTTGGAACGAGCTTTTGTATTCCTTTGTGGGTTATGGGAAGCACTATGACTAGCCTTTCCACGAAACAAATAAGGTTTTTGGGTTCCAACATTGACTAATGGTGGGTACATTGAATTCACTAACATCACCTCCATTATCAAAGATTGTCTATACATGACACTTTTTTGGCCCATCTCCACATCTTTTATTTTAAGATATTACCATATTTTAATTAGAAATCCTATCCACATGTCCACCTAGTTTTGTTCCAACTAGATATAACAATGATTTATGCTTTTACTAGTTTATACATTTAAATTGTGTAGGCGTCTTTAGTATGGTAGTACTTATTTTTATCAAATATAATAAATTTCCTCTAGTGTGGTTTTATGTAGTAGATTTTAAACTTTTCAAAAATGATTATTGGAAAATGTGATATGGAAAGTAAAATTTATTAAAATGCTCTTTTGTAGTACTTGACTGGATCAGGAGATAATTTAAAATGGAAATGAATAAATATGTCTCATGATTATTTTATTGCATATGGGTGGAGAGGTCAGTTGTGTCTTTATTGTAGGGAAGCTCCAATTTCAAAACCAACAGAAAGCACCTGTTGCATGTGTTTGGAGTTAAGTGCCATTTTGACTCTCAAAAGAAACTTCTAGGATAAATTTAAAGAGCATGATTTGGGAAATAAATACTCTCCTTTCACTTCACATTTGAAAGAAACTTCTAAGGTAAATTTATCTCTTTAATTATAGTACTATTTCATTATCATCACTTTGATACATATTACTTCCACTTTTATTGGTAGGTGTGTTGGAAAAAATGAATCCCAACTGAAGTTGGCAAAGATGAAAACACACAAACCAAAAGAGACAACAAGGAGGCAAAATAATTTTCTATTTTATTCATACACAAAAATTACATTAGAAAATGTTTATATACAAAAATCAGAGCTATGGCTCTATATTTCCTTCATACAACAAACTTCCCAAATTTCTGGCACAACTGAGCCTTTTGTTTGCTACTTTGTGTTGTTGCTACAAATATTTCAGAGCACTAGAGCACTAGAACTCTGCATTCTATGCAATATCTTTTGCTGATGCAGATTCTTCTTCTTCTTCTATCTACTGACTTCTCTTGAACATTCCCTCCTTTTTCTTCTTTTTTTCAACTCTAAAACATTCTATTTTTCCTTTTTGTCTTTCTTACCTTTTCCAAAAATTGCGGCTCAAATTCAAATTCAACCACCAAAATTAATTTGTTGCTAGAAACATTAACTAAGGCAACATATGTCTAACATGATGAATAAGGGGAATGATCCAAAACAAATATCTTCTAATGCTACATTAAATATATTTAGTTTACGCTCAAGATTATTAATTCCAACACTCCCCCTTAATCTTGAGCCTTTATGTTTTTCAATCACCATTCAAAATTTCCAAAGCAATGTCTTTTCAAAGAAAAATTTCCGGAGCAATCCGGTTTGCACCTATTTTGTGTTCTAGAGTTGTCTTGCCTGGACCTCTTTAGATTTTTGGCACTTTTCTTAGTTTCTAGAACTAGAGTTCTAGAGCATTTTTTAATCCCAAGCCTATCCCTTAGGCGTTCAAAGCAATCTCTTTTCAATGATTTGGTAAAAATGTTTGCAAGCTACTACTTAGACCTACAAAATTTCATTTTATTTTCACCATTCTCAACTAATTCTCTTATGAAATGATACTTGATTTCAATGTGCTTTCTTCTTACATGAAAATTGGGATTCTTTGTCAAAGAAATTGATGAAACATTTTCACCAAGTATAGTTGTTTCATCCTTTTGTTCCTCCTTCAAATCTACAAGGATTCTACTAAGCCAAATAGCTTGACATGCTACTGCATTTTCTGCTATGTGCTCTGCTTCAGCTATGGAGAGAGAAACTATGGGTTGTTTCTTGGAAGCCCATGAAATGAATCTTGATCCCAAGTGAAACACATATCCAGATGTGCTCTTTCTATCATCTACACTCCATGTCCAATCACTATCTGTGTAACCAACCAGCCCAAAATCATTTTTTGCACTATACAAAATTCCATATCCTTTGGTTCCATTCACATACCTCAAAATTCTTTTACCCGCTTGCCAATGTGCCTCTTTTGGAGTCTCCATAAATCTAGAAATCAAACTTACACTATGCATTATATCAGGCCTAGTTTTTGTTAAATACATCAAGCTTCCAACCAAACTCTTATACATGGTCAAATTCACATTTTTGTTGCAATCTTCCTTTCTCAACTTCAAACCTATGGTTGTTGGCGTAGGGGTAGGCTTTCTATCTTGCATCCTAAACCTCTTCAAAATCTCTACTACATACTTTGCTTGAGAGATAAATATACCCTCATGCATTTTCTTTACTTCTATACCTAGAAAATACCTCAAGAGACCTAAGTCTATCATTTCAAATTCTCTTTTCATAACCTCTTTAAAATCAACAATGAGAAAATCATCCCCAATGAAAACTAAATCATCAATATACAAGACAACAATTAAAATCTTACCATCAAATATCTTGATGTAAAGAGTAGGCTCATCATCACTTTTGCTAAAACCATTGCTCAACAAATATGAGTCAGTTCTACTATACCATGTTCATGGTGCTTGCTTCAGCCCATAAAGAGCTCTCTTGAGCTTGTATACCTTGTTTTCTTGACCAAAAACTTCATAACTAGGTGGCTACTCCACATACACCTCTTCTTTCAGTGCTTCAACCAAGAAGGTTGACTTTACATCCATTTGAAATTCTTTCCATTTTTCTTGCTTTGCAATTGCTAGGACTACCTACATTGTTTCCATCCTTTCAATTGAAGCATATGTCTCATCATAATCTCTCCTCTCTATTCTTCCATCGACATTTCTCTTGGTCTTATAGACCCACTTAACTCCAATGACTTGCTGGTTGGGAGGAAAATTATTTATCTCCCATGTGTTATTCCTCTCTATTGCATCTATTTCTTCATCCATAGCTTCACACCATTTTTTTTTTAGAACATCCTCAAAATAAATCAGATCACTATGAAAAAATAATGCAAAATTCATACTTTCATCAAACTCTTCATCATACCTTTCATTTTGGTAGATCTCCCTTAGACTCTTGGTCTTTCTCAGAATCAATGATGCAAGCCTAGGATCATAATTTTTGAAGTTGCTTCACTGTTGGACTAATGAAGAAGACTGTGCATTGGAATTTTCACCCTGTTGTACATTTTCGAAGCAACTACTCTGCTAAAAGTTTCTAGAGCTACTGCTGCTATTTTTTGAGCTATTACCTTGTTGTAGATTTCTAGTGCTCCTGCCGTTTGGAGCTTCTTCATCCTAAAAGGGTATTGTGGTAGAAATACCTGTGTTGCTATCCACCATTCCATCCCATGATTCATTCTCTAAGAACTTTACATCTCTGCTGATAGCAATATTCTTGGTGACTAGGTTATACAACCTGTACGCTTTGGAATCCTCACTATAGCCCATGAAGATACACTTCTCACCCTTTTCATCCAACTTTTTCCTCTTCTCTTTTGGAACAAGTTCATATGCCACACACCTGAACACTCTCAAGCACTCAACCGTCCACTTGCATTTTTTCCATGCCTCTTATGGAATCTTGTTACTAACTTCCTCTGGAGGACTTATATTTATCAAATATACTACCGTTGCTATAGATTCATCCCAATATTCATTTGGAAGTCTCTTGGATTTTAGCATGCTTCTTTCCATCTCCAAAATGGTTCTATTTTTACTCTCAACCACTCCATTTTACTGCAGAGTATAGGTTGTTGTTAGCTCCTTCTTAATTCCATGTTGCTTGCAATAGTTCACAAACTGATTGGAGGTATACTCTCCCCCTCTATCTGACCTTAGGACATTGATGAAATTTCCACTCTCCTTTTTAGTTTGGGCATTAAACACATTAAACTTGTCAAATTCTTCAAATTTATGTTGTAAGAAATAAACCCATGTCTTATGGTTGTAGTAATCTATGAAGTTCATAGAATATTGGCTCAAACCAATAGAAATTGTTTACAAATGTCCACACAAATCAGTGTGCACTAGCTCCAATGGTGCTCTTCCCCTTCTAGAATTGCTTGATTTAAAAGGTTGCCTATGTTGCTTGCCTAAAATATAAGCTTCATATCTACCACTAGACTCTACAATGGTTGTCAAAGCTTTAACCATACCCTTCTTTGAAAAAAGATTCAAACCAACATAGCCTAAGTGTCCATACTTGAGATGTCAAATCTTGGAAGGGTCCTGAATGACTATCTTGAGGGTTGCTTGCTATTGTACTATTTTACATTTTCCATGCCTAAGGGTTGCAACTGTGCATTGAGTTGAGAAACACATCTAACCTCAAAAGAAACATTCTATGCCTTTTCATTGGCACTGCTGCAACTATTTTCTTTCTTCCATCCTTCTCATAAATGATGCATTCACCCTTTTCCATCAACACTTTGTAGCCTTTTTGGATAAGTTTTCCAATACTTATGATATTGTGCTTTATACCAGGGAAAAAATATACATTGTCAATCTCCTTCTTCTCACCTTGCTTGGTTCAAAACATAACAAATCCCTGTCCCATAATTGGAACTATTTCATTGTTCCCCATTTTTACCTCAAACTTGACATTTTTATCAATGAAAGAAAATAAACTCTTATTACCACTCATGTAGTTACTATATCCAGTATCTAAAAATCACACCTCATAACTTCCTTTCTCAACAATGTTGCACATGATGAAGGCCTTTGATTGATAACCCTCAACCACATTTTCATCAACCTCATTTGCACTTTGCTTGGACTGATCACGTTGATTTTTTTAGCACTCACTTGCATAATGACCAAACTTATGGCAATAACAACATTCAGCATTGCTCTTGTCAAACCTATGAGTTGAGTTTTTTTTCTTCTTGGCTTATCTAGAGCTAGACTAAGAAGTGCTTGATTCCTACTGGTTGTGTGCTCTTCTTGAGCTATCTTCTCTAGCACCTCCATGTCTAGATCTACCCCTACCTCTACCTCTTGATCTTCATCTAGAGTTGTTTCTATCTCTCCCTTTCCTCTTGCATTGGCTTGAGCTTTGAAAGCTTCTTCATGAGAAGAATTTGCATAACTATTTAGGCATTGCTCATGGGTTTGCAGGGAACCCATTAGCTCATCAATGAACAATGTTGAGGTCCTTTTCCTCTTCAATGGAATTTCTCCACAATCTTCTGCTCTTCCATGGCTTCTCCATTCATCCTCAACTAGTTTATCAAACTAGAAAATCTTGTGTGAAATTATGAGACAAAGTCATTGTTCTTCATTTGGAGAGTCTCAAAATATCTTTGAAGCATCTATAGCTTCACCAATATGACTTTATCAATCCCTTTGTAACTAGTTTGGAGGATTTCCCATGCTTCTGTTGCATAACTAGTTGTTGTTATTCAGGGAAAAATAGCCTCTGTCAAGGTAGCCTCAATCAAAATGAGGGCTTTAGCATCCTTTTTTTCTCTCCTTAAATTGATTCTTTTGAGGATTTTTCAATGATATAAATACATTTGGGTCAGTCACATCTGAGAACCCATTTGCTACTAACTCCCACAAATCATTTGTAACAAAATAGTTTTCATTTTCTTTGCCTAGACGCCATAAATTTTACCATCAAACATAGGTGGATGCTGCCAACTCCTATTATCTCCTCCAACCATTTTGTTAAATGGGGGAAAACTAAAAATACCCAAAAAATAATCTAGGGCTTTCCTTAATACCCAGAAGCTAGGGTTCTATCACTGCATGCCCAAAATACACTAGGGCTCTAATAGACACGACTCTAATACCAAACTATTGGGAAAAACAAATCCCAATTGAAGTGGGAAAAGATGAAAATAGACAAATCAAAAGAGACAACAATGAGGTAGAATAATTTCCTATTTCATTCATACACAAAAATTACATTAAAAAATGTTTACATACAAAAATCAAAGCTATGGCTCTGTATTTCCTCCATACAACAAACTACCTAGATTCCAACGCAACTGAACTTTCTATGTACTACTCTATGTTACTACTGCAAATATTCTAGAGCATTAGAGCTTTGCACTCTATGCAATATCTTTTACTGCTACAAAAAAAAATTCCTTTTGTCTATTGACTTCTTTTGAACATTCCATCTTTTTCAACTCTAAAAACATTCTATTTTTCCTTTTTGTCTTTCTTACCTTTCCCAAAAGCTTCCGCTCAAATTCAAATTCAACCACCAGAGTTAATTAGTTGCCAAAAATATTAACTAGGATAGCATATGTCTGACATGGAAAATGGGGGGAACCATCCAAAATGGATCTCTTTTGATGTTGCATTAAATGCATTTAGTTGGCACTCAAGATTATTAATTCCAACAAAGTGAATATAGAGTAAAGTTTCAAGTTGTAAAAAATATGATTTTACATTATGCATTGTAAATTCTAAGGAAAACCTTTGGAAAATCTATACTCCTAAAACTTTCTAAATTATTTTTCAACAATTGTGAAAAATAATTTGCAATAGCCATCATGTTTTAACCAATAGGGAATATAATAACCTCTAGATGTTTGCATTTATTGTACACTCAAATTTTCTTAGTATGCATGTTCTAAAATTATAGTTCCGCACCATTTCATGTTGATATATGGATTTGAATGGCTGCAAATTGAGTGACATTCAGATCGGTCACTTCCAATATAAGGAGAGATGACAACATATGCCTGAGGGACTACATATTTGGGTTGTTCCAATTTTAACAAATATAGGTTGCACTTGGAATTAAATCACATAAGTGGAGGCTTCAAATTTTTAGTAGCATCTCATTAGTCTATACCGAAAGCTTTCAATACAACTCAGCTGCAACTTATTACACACTTCCATCTCAACTTAGAAGTAATATATTAGTGTGGAATTTTTTGAATTTAGAAGAATCTCTAGCTACAATTAGAAAATAAATTTCTTCAAGTGAGTGCTGAAAACTTCAAGCCATGATCTATAGTAGCCACTAAAACTTTTCCTCCTAAACACTACCAAAAACAACTTTTCTGGAACAAATTCCAAATTTTGTAGTCCCTAAATTAATCATGTTTTATGGACATAAAATTTGGGCAGCGGGGCTTTCCATGGGACCCTGCTCTGCACTTTTTAAATAAGAAAGGAATGTGATAGCTAATAAATGGTGTTATGAATTATAATTGTACACTCTCTAAGCCACATTTTATAAAATTACTAATATTGTGTGACAAAGAATTGATTTTGTTAATTGATTGTGCACACTCGTGCCTAAGATTCATATAGAGAAATCAATTACTAGATTATGTATATAATCTTATATTGAAGTTCCTTAAGATAATCAAATCTGGGTTCTTCATTGCTCAATATACTTGATATCAAGTGTAGTTTCTTGTTTGCTTGATATCATGTCCACCCAATTTTATTCCAACTGGATATAACAACAATTTATGCTTGTAATAATTTATACATTTAAATTGTGTAGGTGTCTTTAGTGTGGTAATACCACTTCTTTCTACCAAAGATAACAACTTTCCTCTAGTGTGGTTTTATGTTTTGAACAAGATGCTTACAATTAGTTGAACATATAATTCTTATATTTACTTTGATACAAAAGATAATGAAGTACTTATATGGAACAAGAATAAGCAAGTAAATGAATCAATATACATATGCAAGTGAGAGAGATACGGGGCAATCCCACAATATTGGTTTATAATTTTTGGCCAAACTAGACACTGAACTGATTTTTTCTAACTAAATCTTCACTTTCAAGCACCTATAGTAGCTAAACCATGAGGAATTTGAAGATGATGCAAACTAGTGATTTGTGAAATTTTGTCTGTAGATTATAAATATATATTTTTAAAGATTTTTGGAATCAAATTGCACTTCTTTTTCCATCTCCTTCGAAAACTAGTTTTTTTCAATAAACACCATTTTTAAGAAATGATGCTCATCGTATACAACATAATTTTTTTTCCATGAAGGATAAAATTCTATTTTTTTTGAATTTAGATTTGTAACCAAGACATCTAGCACTTTCATTTGGTTTCATAGTGTTTTATTGAATATTTTTTCCTTAATCAAGTTTCGAAGTCAAACCAATTATAATTTAGACATAGGCAGATTGTATACAACATAACTTTTTTTGTATGTATCGAAAGTCAATTTTTTTTTGTTGGATCAAGAATTTCACTATCTAGTGCATTGATATTTTTCAAAAAAAATTTGATAGTCTGCTATTTTTCCACATGTGCAGAACAAAGAGCTTGATTTTCGGTTAAAAACCTACATTCACAGGAAATAAAAAATAAATATAAGTTAATAAAATTAAATTTATTTAAAATTATAATTTTTGGGAAGCTTATAATAAATACTACATACTTACAAAAAAAAAAATTTAAATGAATTCATTTGATCCCCCAAAAGGTGAATCAAAAGTGGTTTTTTATCAACATTTTGATAAGTGTAAAGGAGACTCCTTTATAGGTATGGTTTAGTACTAGCGGGATTCTATCAAAGGGTGTTTGATCTAAGGTGGTTTGATCAAACCCTCTTCAATTGGAATCCTTAAAATAAAAAATTTTAAGGCTTAAATCATTATATTTTCTAAAAATATGTGATTTCAACAAAAATCAAAATCTCCCAGAAATTATAAACCAACATTGTGGGATCACCCTACAAAAACTTACCCTGAAGAAAACCAATGTGAAAAAATTCCACAAGAGTAAGGTCTTTCCTACTCTTGCCAATAATCCTTTTGCATATCGCAGTCCCAAAAAATGTAATGCTATTCAACTTGCTGCCATGCACTTTATATTACACTAACATGCTATCTCCCTAGAATACTCTACAAAGAAGTATTGAACCCATGAATGGGTGACAATGTATATCACAATTGAGAAATAATGGACCCGGAATGGTGTATATATATGATAAACTCTCAAGAAAGACTCAAATAAAGAGTACTGATGGCAAAGGACATGAAAAGACACCATTTTCAACTATCACACTTCTTTCCTATCTAACATGGGTAAAATCAACACATACATCAAGGTTACACCATCATGACACATTTGAAACCAACATGAGATGTGCAACCACCACTACTAGCTACTAGAACCTTACTGCTTCTAGCAGTTTTTTCCCTAACAAAATTGATCTCTATTTTATATTGTATTTCTAAGGAACCTACTTCAACTAGCACCCTATTGCTTCTAGCAGTTTTGTCACTGAAAAAATAGATCTTTATTTTATGCTCTATTTCTTAGGAACCTACTTCAACTGTACTTTGATCTGTAACCAAGAACAAAAATTGATTCTACTTGGGAGGGAAAAAGAATTGGAAATTCAGAATATTAAAAAAAATGCTTGAAATTCCTATGGGAATTGAAACATCCAGACAGAGCTAGAAAAATCCAGCTAGTCAAAAAAGTTTAGATTGGATCAAGCTGGTAACATAAGTTCAAATCACCTTAGAAACATTTACAACCTTTGTAAACCAATGTATATACTTTATATACTTTGTTCTTGTTGATAATCATCATAACGAGAGTCTTTGAAAGTTTTTCAAGCTACATAGTCATTTTGACTAACAAATGAGAGTAGCGACTTAGTCAACTGAACTTATTAACTTCTCACAATCCAATACAAATCACACATCTCCAATTTTAAAAATAGCAGGAAGCTCCTATTGCATGTGTTTGGAGTTAGGTGCTATTTTGACTATCAAAATACTTCTTACTGATGCCACCTCCAAAGCATATGTTGATGAGGAGGTTGTGGGTTCAAACTATAAGTTTTTCTCTGACTTTTCCAATTCTATGGAAAATATGGGGCGAATTGGGGTGTTGACTTGAAATGTCAGAGAGATCTGGGTATGTGTAGGATCATGATGGAAAAAAGAGGCCCTTAAGTGGCAATAAAATTTAGAAAAATCAAAGTTAGGCAACTTCACCTAAAAATTTGAATAAGTTATCTATATTATTTCAAAAATATGTAAGAATAGAATCTGTACAAAATTGAATGTAGTTTCTAAACTACTAGGTTTATTTAAAAAATAAAAAAATATTTATGGTGAAAATTTGAAATTTCAATGCAGTAGTACTTAAATTTCAGGGAAAAAATAAGAAGTAGGTGTCTGTCTAACCACCCTAACCACAATAAAATTACTATTTTTTATTTTTTATAATATTTTATATATAAGTAGAGGACTCATGTCCCGATTTGATGCACATTTTTTTGTAATTTTTTTCCAAGTAAATAATTAATTATGAATTTTTTATTACAACTTTCAAAAAATATAAAAACTCGTATGTCTGGCCACCTTAACTTGGTCAAAACTTCATGAAATTTAATTTAATTTTTTTAACCCTATAGTATGTGAAGCATAGAATGTGACACATTTTTTGGATTCGAAAAATGTGATACCATTTGAAAGCTATCGATGTTTTTTAATCAACCTATCAATCAGGACTTTAGTCGTAATTCAAATAGAAAATGAAAAATAATTATTTATTAAATTCAAAGTAAAGCATAATTTATATTGGTGAAAAGCTGAGAATCTCCTTTAAAAACCCTTTTCATTTCATCAATTTTGGGTTAAAAAAAAGTTGTCAACCGCATGGGTCATCATATCACTTACATATCGCCACTTTTTTGGCCCATCATGATCCTACACATACCCATCCGATGTAACTGTGCTTTTTTCAATTGAGTTTCTATCATATGTGAGTGCTAACCAATACAAACTATTTTTCTTTGTGAATGATGGATGGAGGAGGACCTTAATGCCAATTAAAATTATATACAAAGCATGTATAGTTGTTTTTACACCAAAATAAAATAGATACTTTTTATATATGGAAGTATAGGCTTCCCTTATTATTTCATTTGTTTTAATGGGAAAGTATGCTTTTACATGGTATTTCAAATAGAATAGATTTACAGTGATCATTAGTTCCATTATATGTATTTAAGTCAATGCTCAAATGATTAAATTTTATTTATTTTTTTGGTTATAAAGAAACCATACTATTGGGATTGAGGATATTCTTACAATAATTCATTATCTAATAGGTATTTAATCATGTTTATTAATATTTAGGGGTACTCTTGGTTTCACCTTTTGCATTAATTTGTCTTCAATTTTTTCAAAAATAAAACCAATCAAATTTTTAAGAGTTACTCTAAAATTGATATTTTCAAGATTTTTTGTTTTAAAAAATTAATTGATTTGTAGTATTTTGATTATTTTATTGAAATTTTGTTAATAGTTTTCCATTATTATTAAATAAAAATAAAAATATACAATCAATCATATGTCATCTAACAATTTTATTTTTTTCTAATGTTTTTTATATGTGCACATATTGAGCTTAATTTGCATGGCGGCAACCAATCATATTGTAAAATCTCCATCTCAGGCACAATAATTTATTTAATTCTTTAATAACAATGCACAACTACCCACTTAAATGATGGAGCACATTCCATGAAGCTTAATAGTGTTAACTTCAATACTTCTTCGTCATTCCCATGGTGGCCTCAACTCATTCTTTCCAAATATATGCTTGCGCCAAAAGAGTGATATGGTCCCAAGGTTAAGGTCTTTTCTAGACCTACAACCTAAGCCTCAAGGGTTCATGATGACCCTACCTACGTATCACCTTCTAGGAATTAGAGGCATCATAGTTCACCCCATAATGATAGACGGAGTTCCGTCTCACCTCTTGTGTGAGATCTATTATCTCACCAATTTAACTGATAACTATTAATTTAGAATAGGTAAGCTATCAAGATAGTCAATTATAATACAATGATAATAATCTTTCCATCAAGTGTTGGGTCCATACTAAACATTACCAAGCATTAGTGTACCAACATTCACAATATTCACAAGGGTCATATCATACCATAATCCCAAATATCATACACAATGTAAGTCATGAGCATACCTCCATATACACAAGCTAACTAGCTCATACATGGGTATGTTCAAGATCATCATGGAAAAAATAGGTCCTTAAGTGACAATGAAAATTCAGAAAATTAGAGTTGTGCAACTTGACATAAAAATTTGAATAAGTTATCTATATTATTTCAAAAATATGTAAAATAGAATCTATGGCAAATTGAATGTAGTTTCTAAACTACTAGGTTAATTTTTGTAAAAAAAAAATGTATTTGGTGAAAAATTGAAATTTCAATGCAGTAGTACTAAAATTTCAGGGAAAAAATAAAAAGTAGGTCTCTTTCTGATCACCCTAACCATAAAATCGTATTTTTTTTAATAAAATTTTAGATATAAGTAGAGGACTCATGTCCGGATGTGATGCATATTTTTTTGTAATTTTTTTTCAAATAAATAATTAATTATGATTTTTTTATTACAACTTTTTAAAAATATAAAAACTCGTATGTCTGACCACCTTAACTTGGTCAAAACTTAATGGAATTCTTTTATTTTTTTTAATCCTATAGTATGCGAAGCATAGAATGTGACGCATGTTTTGGATTCAAAAAATGTGATATCGTTTGAAAACTATAGATGTTTTTCTATCAAACTATCAATTAGGACTTTAGTCGTAATTCTAATAAAAAATAAATTATTATTATTTATTAGATTCTAAGTAAAATATAATTTATATTGGTAGAAAATTGAGAAGCTCCTTTACAGACCCTTTTCGTTTCATCATATTTAGGTAAAATAAAAATCATCAGCCGCATGGGCGAAGTCTAGAAAAACAAGGTAAGTTGTTAAACACGTTTTACGTGTTGACATTTTAGGATTGGTAGGTCCAAACCAAATCCCGAGCCTAATACCGAGCCTAATACCAAGGCATTAAATTTTGTGTTAGAATATTGGATATCTGATTCAAATCGGATGTCCGATATCAGATTTGAATTCGATATATGATATCTTTTAGATCAGTTTTAAAATAATTTATACAATATTTAATATATTATTTAAAAAGGCAATTAAGTTCATAATTTAATATATATAATATCCAATAAAGTTTATAATATAATATATTTAATATACAATTTATGATAATCTCTTACCAAATTATGTATTTAATATATAATATATTATTAAATGTATAATATTTAAATATTATTTCAATATTTAAGTTAATCTATAAATACTATAATATTATTTCAATATTTTAGTTAATCCATAAATATTTAAATATATATATATTACCAATTTATAAAATATTTAAATATTATCTCTTTCCCTCTTGCTCTCCCCACCTCTATCTCTCTCAAGTCTCTCACTCGATCACTCCTCTCTCTCTCTCTCTCAATTACTCCTCTCTCTCTCTCTCTCACTCACTCTCCCCTCTC